>CM062804.1:52940758-53005758 GCA_031772625.1 Pinus tabuliformis
ATCCACATATCACTCTCTTTCTGGGTGTCCCGTGTTCATCTTTCTGAACTGTCTTCGTCCTCTGCCACAATGTAGGGTACAGGTCTGCTACATTGAAAATGGGTGAAATTCTAATACCTGGGGGTAACTGCAATTCGTAAGCATTTGCAAAAAATTCTGAAGAATCCTGTAAGGCCCAATCTTTTCATATTTCAACTTGTTGTACTCGCCTTTAGGAAACCTCTCTTTGCGTAGGTGTGCTAATACCAGGTCTCCTATTTTGAATTTCACCTCCCGCCTTTTCAAATATGCCTTCTGCTTGTATCTTTGGCTGTTGTTCTGTAATTTTAATTTCACCTGTTCATGAAGATTGTTGATTGCCTTTGCGAAGTCTTCACCATCAGCACTCCTGCACTCCAATTGTCCTAAATCCCGTAACTCATGTACTCCACGTGGGTGCATTCCGTATAGGATCTGGAAAGGACTACTGCCTATGCTCCGGTTGGGCGAAATTGTTATAAGAAAATTTTTTGTGCAAGCACACAATCCCACTATCGAGAATTTTCTCCAACCAAACTCCTCAATAAATTTCCCAGACTTCGAGTTCACCACTTTGGTTTGGCCATCGGTCTGTGGATGATAAGTTGAGTTGAAGTTTAGTTTGGTGTCTAATTTTTTCCATAAGGTTCGCCAAAAATGTCTTGTAAATTTAATGTCTCGATCCAAAACAATAGACTTTGGCAAGCCATGTAGTCTGACTACCTCGGTAAAGAACAAATGCGCTACATGTGTGGCGTCACTAGTTTTCCTAGATGGAATGAAATGTGCCATTTTGGTGAAACGATCCACCACCACCATGATGGAATCGAATCCCTATTGTGTCTTTAGCAGACCTAAGACAAAGTCTAAACTGATTGAGTCCCAAGGTCTGTTCGGAATGGGTAAGGGCATATACAACCCTGTGTTTTGGTTGTGTCCCTTTGCAAGCTGACACATTTTGCATCTAGTTACAAACCTTTGTACATCTCTGCGCATCTTCGGCCAATAGTAAAAGTGGCTCAACTAATCCAAGGTCTTGTCTATGCCAAAATGCCGGCTAAACCTCCACTATGCTTTTCCTGGATTAAGTTCTCTCTCATAGAGCATTATGGAATACACAACTGCCCTCCTTTGAACAGCAATCCTTCCTACATGTTATAGTCCAGCCATGAACTATTATCTCTCAACAATGGATTTTGGCAAGCTTCATAAGCTTCCTTGAAATCTGCATCTACCTCACACAAGTCCTTAAGATGTTCAAATCCTAACACTTGTATGGTACATTCCTGCAGGATCAGATTCCTCCTGCTTAATGCATCTGCCACTTTGTTGGCTTGACCGTTGATATGTTTCAACACAAACGTAAAACTCTGCAAGTACTCCACCCACTTTTCATGTTTATGATTCAGCTTATGCTGCTACATAATATACTGCAACGCAGAATTGTTTGAAAATAAGACAAATTCATTGGCCAACAATAATGTCTCCAATGCTTTAGGGATTGAACCACCACATAAAATTCCTTATCATAGGACGTGTCTTTTCCTACTTTCATTTAGTTTCTCACTGAAATAGGCTACCGACTTGTCCTCTTGGCTGAGTACTACACCAATGGCTGTCCCACTAGCATCACAACGAACTTGGAAAATTTTGTTAAAGTTTGGTAATCTCAAAATCAATTTTTCGGTAATTTTCCTTTTGAGTAGCTGAAAGCTCTTCTCTGCCATTTCTGTCCAATGGAAAGGCTGATTTGTTTTCTTAATGGTGTCCAGCATAGGTGAACAAATCCCACTGAAATTTTTGATAAATTTCCGATAAAAACTCGCCAATCCATGAAAACTCTGTACCTTAAACAAACTTTTGGGAGATGGCCAGCTAACTATAGTTGTAACCTTTTCTGGATCCATTTTTAGTTCATTCTCAAAAATTACAAATCCCAAATAAATTAACTCTTTCTTGAAAAAAGAACATTTCTTCAAATTTATCAGTAATTTATTCTGCTGCAATTTTTCCAATACATACCTCACGTGTCGAAAATGTTCTTCCTTCATCTTGCTAAATATAAGTATGTCATCCAGATACACAATCACAAATTTACCAATGAATTCCTTGAGCATCTCGTTCATCAGCCGCATGAACGTGCTAGGGGCATTGCTCAATCTAAACAACATAACCAACCATTCGTACAAGCCTTCATTAGTCTTGAAAACTGTCTTCCACTCGTCACCTTCTCGAACTTTGATTTGGTGGTAGCCACTTTTTAGGTCTATCTTTGAAAAGTATGCTTCTCCACTCAAACAATCCATCATATCATCCATCCGAGGTAATGGGAATCTGTATCTGATAGTAATCTTGTTAATGGCCCAGGAATCCATGCACATTCTCCACTCACCTCCTTTCTTGGGAGCTAAAATAGTCAGAACTGCACAAGGGCTTAAACTCTCCCGAATCAGTCCTTTATCCAACAACTCCTGCACCTGCTTCCAGATTTCTTCATTATCCTTTGGACTCATCTGGTAGGCAGCCTTGTTTGGCAAACTGGCTCCTGGAATAAAATCAATATGGTGACTGATGCTCCTTTTCGGTGGTAGTTTGTCCGGTAGATCATCTACCACAATATCACTAAATTCTTGCAGCATGTTATGTATCTCTTTTGGTAAATCAGTAAGGTTGGTGTGTACTAACATTGCCCTTGGTCTTCTCACAACTGCATAACCCAATTCACTCTCTTCAATCCGTCGTAGAAACTCATTTCCTCCTAGGAGTAATGCTTTCGTTCCACTTGTTTCTGTTGTCTCCTCTTCTTTCTTAGCTTCTTTCATGGGTAGCAAGGTATGCTTTGTCCCATCTTTGACAAATCTGTAACAATTTTCCACTATATCATGGACTACATTTCTATCGTACTACCATGGTCTGCCCAGCAAAATATGGCACACGTCCATTGGCATTATGTCGCAAGTCACCTTATCCTTGTACTTGCCTATCCGAAAATCTACCTCGCATTGTTCATCAACTAACAATTGGTGTCCCTTCTAGAACCACAACACCTTGTATGGAGTTGGGTGTTTTGCTCTCTTCAAACCCAGTTTCTCCACCATCTCCATAGCTACCAAATTATCAGTGCTCCCACTGTCAATAATCAATTTACAGCATTTTCCATGTGACTTACATATGGTTCGAACAATGCTTTCCTCTGTGTCTGATCAGCTACTTCCTTGGCTGGTTTTAATAACACCTTGTTCAACACCAAGGCTTCCCCAATTTCTGGCATATTTTCCACCTCCTGTGGTGGTGCCTCCACTTCATCAGGCTGAGCGACATATGCTCCCCTCTGCCCTGTTTGTTCATTTTCAAGAAATTCAAAGGACCTGTGTCCCCACTTGTGACACTTGTAACACTAATAGGCATTTCCTCTGCCTCTGCCATTACCTCTTCCTCGCTAGTATGGCCTTCCTCCTCTGGTGTTACCTTCCCTTTCACTTTGTCCCGAAGTCTTTGAACTACTACCCTCTTCATTGCTGTTGGCAGTCTTACCTCTGCCAAAGGTCTGTCCTCGACCTCTACCAGAACCACGTCCTCTTCTGGCATTTTGTTTCCTAGCAATCTTTTCCTCTGCCTTCAAAGCACTCTGATAAGCTTCCTCCATGGTTTTAGGGGAAAGAATGCTAATTTCGTCTAGGATCTCCATTCGTAGACCATTTACAAACCTCACTGTTTTCTCAGGGGTATCTTCGACATAACCATCTCTCAGGTTAATTTTATAAAATTCTTCAGTATATTCCTTCACAATCATCATTCTCTGTTTCAGGTTCTGTACCTGTCTGTAAAGGGCAATTTGATAATCTTTAGGCAGAACTTACTCTTCATTTTCGCAACCATCCTATCCCTTTTTTTAATCATGGGTTTGTTTAATATCCTCCTTTCTGCCTGTACACTATCCCACCATAATGCTACATGTCCCTTCAATTTGGTGACAACAAACCTGACCCTCTTATCTTCGTTGCTTTCTTCATACTCAAAATATTTATCTAATTCACTTATCCAGTCTAACAATGCCTCTGTGGACAAACTGCCATCATAATTAGAGATCTCTGGTTTTGGCTTGCTGCTAGCCAACAAAACTGACTTCAATAGCTTAATTTTCAGTCCTTCATCATCTGACCCATCTGTCGTGGCTACGTTTTCCTCCTCACTATCATCCCCACCTTCCGGCTCTCTATGCCTCCCTGCTTCCAACATTGCCAAATGTGCAGTTAAGTTGCTAATCTCTTCTCTTAACCCTTCATCTACTGCACTTCTGACGACTCTTCCTCGACCCCTTCTTCCTACCTCCATCTTTACTGAGAGAAAGGAAAAACCTGCTCTGATACCAAAATGATGTTGTCAATTACTTGCGTGCACTAATCTCCAAACCTTATTGGTTATGGCCCCTTTAAACAATCTCTGCGGAATGATTCAATTCAGCAACCCAGTCTTTTCCCTTCACCGATTCTTCCTATTGGAACTCTACAACCCTTTATAACCCTTTAAGTCCTCAATCCCGCATACATATAACCACTCCTCTTTAACCTTGGTTATATTGGATTTATTACATGAATCCTTCAAATCGGCGCTATAATGGTTATAAAACCTTTATAAAGGAAATACACATAAAACATGCGTAACACACCTTTTCCCCACTCATTCCATAGTCTTTGCACATTTCCCGAGGGCTTCCCTTTATCGCAATTGGGTATCAGCTCCTCCGCGGGTCGCATTACCCACTCCTTCCACTTCCCCGATATGCAATCACACTATCGAGACACTTTAGTGGCGCTTTTACATTAAAAACTCGGGCCCTTCGTTTTATTGGAAAATATGGGAGACACGGAATACAAAGGAAATCCCGCTCCGAACACATAAGCCGGATCTCAAATTTTATGTACCGGGACTTATAAATATCATCGGGTCTATCTTATCACTTGCATCAATACTCCTCCGTCGACTAACACCATTGAATGTTGCGATGCGATCACTCCGATGATCGCGTCGGCATTCGCCGATTAAAACCTTTCGATTAAATCTCCCCCATTGATCCTTCCCACAGATCCAATGGTCCTCGCTCAATCGCTTGATCGCAATCGGTGATCGCCAGAGGTCGGGGTTATTCCATTCGACGATTCAATCTCCACCATTGATCTGTTGGATCCAACGTCCCTGAGCGTAACTTCCTCAATCTTTTGCCCCTCTATTGTTCGGATCTTATCACATTTTTCGCTATGTCGCAAGCAATTATACTCTATGTATTCAATATCCTCTTTGAGTCCACCAAATTCAGCTGCACATATATATATGATACAGAGACTCTGATTCACATTGAATTCATCATTTAATCATTCAAAACACACATTTATATGGATTTGAATTTATCTTTGTACATAACAAATAAACAAAGGATATATATTGAGGCTCTGTCTCTCTCTATGGTCTACTCTCCTAACACCAGTGGCCCCTCTTACATTTTGCCCATAGGCTTACAATCTTACTCTAATTCGGCTAACCCCCCACTCTTCCTTCTTGTTTCCTTTTTAATACATCATTGGCAGTTCCTTTTATAGTTCGAGGAACTGTTTCTCAGTTATGAAACAGTTTCTTCAAACTAATTCCTATCTGATCCTATTTTGTCTAATTCAAAAACTAACAATGGCTGATTCAGCCTTCATTTAAAATGACACAAAATGAAACTAAATGAAATAGAAATTTGAAATGTTTTCCTCTCTACTTGTCAAAATAAAACGAAAAAATAAAAATAACAAGAAACATCTCCCAGCTGTCGCCTCTTCATTCAGGTGCTCTTGCATCATATGATGTTCTTTTTTGGAATATGGCTTTCAAAATTTTAGTTGACTTATCAATAATTATTAAATGGATAGTAGATATTTAACCTCCACAAAATATGTGAGAATGTTCTTAATAATAAATTTAGAATTGTAATAAAAGTTTTAATTTATTTATTTATAAAAAAATATGGCCATTAAAATATTTATTTGTTTGTTGAGAGTCTATCTTCAATTCAAACTTTGGATAAGGTTTATTGACCTATATTATTGGCTTTATGGGATAAATTTATTTATCACTCCAAGAAATAGTTTAATTGTGTAATTTATCTTTGGATAAGGTTTATTGACCATACTTATATTATTGGCTTTATGGGATAAATTTATTTATTACTCCAATAAATAATTTAATTGTATAATTTATCTTTGGATAAGGTTTATTAACCATACCTATATTATTGGCTTTATGGGATAAATTATTCATCACTCCAATAAAGAGTTTAATTACAAAATTTATCTTTGGATAAGGTTTATTGACCATACCTATATTATTGGCTTTATGGAATAAATTTATTTATCACTCCAATAAATAGTTTAATTGTAAAATTTATCTTTGGATAAGGTTTATTGACCATACCTATATTATTGGCTTTATGGGATAAATTTATTCATCACTCCAATAAATAGTTTAATTGTAAAATTTATCTTTGAATAAAGTTTATTAACCATACCTATATTATTGGTTTTGAATAAAGTTTATTGACCATACTTATATTATTGGTTTTATAAGATAAATTTATTTATCACTCCAATAAATAATTTAATTATAAAATTTATAGTAATAAGGTTCATGTGAAATGCCTATAAAATTTGTTTATCACTACAATAAATAATTTAATAGAATTCATTGACAATGCCGATAAATTTGTCAAGTGTCTATAAACATAAATTTAAAAAACAAGAACATCAAATTTATCAAAAAGACTCACATAAAACAATCCCTTCATACATAATCGAACTACCATAACTTCCAGGGAATTTGAAAGTAAGTGGACATTATACACCTTCAAGGGCATTTGAAAGTAAAGCACACATTATTGTTGGAAAGGAAGAGGAGACAAAGCATAAATAATTCACACATAAAACACGAGCTGTGACTCTTCTATTGATCACACAAAACATGATAATTACAATGAACCAAGTGAAGGGTATTTAACCTTTTCCAAGTAGTGACTTGCCTAAAATATCTTGACATGCACACACACTTAACTCAGTTAACTCACACTCTAAATATGGACTGCACTTAACTCTTTATCCATCACTCAACTTGACTCAATGCTCAATAGTCAACACTCAACACTAAGTTAACTAACTCTCTAATTTTAGCTAACTGCTCATGCAGGATTAATTACAATTTCTAACACCCCCCCATAATTACGATCGTATGACTCAACATAACTTAACATGAATCAACTATCACTCAAACATGCATGTTGGTATATGTCTCAGCTAGGCTTACAATGACTCAAGACTTCCACAATTTTTCATTTTATTTTTCTCTTTTCCAAATTTTATATCCTTGAAATTGCTTCATTCTCTGTTGAACTTTCTTGCTGTACGCTTTATTCACTTGTTGTTGCAATTTTTCTTTGACTTGTCTTGAATTTGTGCTAAAACACAATTTGATGTTGTCTACTACATCTACCTCTTCAATATTCGTTCAACCATGGACTGCTGCCATAACATTGCATCTTCAAACTATCTTCTTTGCTTTGCTTCTTGCTCTTCATATTCCTGACTTTCTTTCTGCCTTGTTTCTTGATAAAAGAGTCTTATCTCTTCTTGACTCCATTGCTGAAAAATGGTTTCAATGCATTCATATTTGTCTTTAGAAACATCCATATCATTCTTTTCACTTTCATCATCAGGTACTTCTGCTTTTTACACACTCAAGATCATTATTCATTATCTCATTACATTCTTTTATTCTAGCTGCTACTTTAAGACTCACATCAATTTGTTATATTGGTTTATGAATTCATCCTTCAATGAGCTTCAAATATGCATCAAATTTATTAACAATCTTGCTTTCAACTTCTGCTCCCATGCTATTTTGAACACCTACATATGCAAAAACAATGTTAAAAATATCTTTATTATGCTCTTCAGTGAGATCTTCCTTCTCTACATCTACATTCTTTTCAACTACATGGAGGTTGTTTTCCACTGTTATGTTGTTAGTGAATATTCTCATCAAAAACTCTTCAATCACTTTATCTTTTTCTTGATCATCAATCACTGATAGACAACATACTACGTCATAAGCAGTTCCAACTACCTGATATCTTGTTGCTACAATGGCAGCTTCAACCTTCAATGTTTCATCAAACATTGCACTTACGATATTGCCACAATCAATCCATGTTTCAAAAAAGAAACCACACATATCATCAACATTATCATCAACATAATGTTTATCCACACTGTGGTGGGATATCAGAGCATGCATACACTCATTGTCAATTTCATTAACAACTTTAACTTCACCAAATCCATCAGCTGCGACTGGATTCACCAATTCACATATAACTTTGCAATCATCATCCACATGTGTCTTATCACAGTGGGATTCACCATCATCTGTATCATCCACATTATAGTGGAGTCCTTGAGAATTTATTTGCTCTTGCTCTGTTTCACACAGAGGGTTCAACTTCTCTCTCTATAATCTTTGCTACATCTTCTTCATCCATATGCATGCTTTCATAATGGGTTTCAATTTTATGGTCTTAACAACCATCATCCACTTTTGAGTGAGATTCTCCAGGCCCTGTTATCCTCTCAGAGTCTTTGTCATCTTCTCCCATATTTGCAGCTAACTTCTTTGCTTGTGACATAAGATGTTGTTGCATGTCACTCTCCTTTGTGCCAAATTTTTCTTCCAAGATCTTCCATGTTTCCTTCAAAATTTTAGCTTTTTTACCTTGCATATAATCGTTCTACCCATTGCTTATTGAATGAAACTCAAAACAAAAACATCTTTTACCTCATAATAAAAATTAACAATCCTTTCTCGTAATAAACCTTTCATTTTTTCTTTTTTTTTTAAATAAAAAAAACCCTTAAAAAAATTCTTTACTTCAAACCTTTCACAATCCTATAACCAAGGATTGTGATGATAGCTTAGCCGCTTGGACACAACAAAGCTGAATCTTTACAAAGTTCGGTGCATGGACCTGTGGGCAATGGGCCCACATATATATTAGAAGCTTTCTTATTGGCGGATTTCAAAATAAACCTGTAGTCCGCGGAATCACAACAAACAACGAACTACAACATAACTTGACCAATCACCATCGGCCCTCTTTGAACGCTTAAGACCGGATCTCAAATAAATTTAACCCATGTTGATAACATATCAGGTCCGCTCAAAATGTTAAACCATGCACATGTTCGAGCGCGATTACCATCTGATCAACCATCCAATGGACAGTCCTGATAGCCAGAACTCAACGAGGTCTTAACCTTGTTGTATAAACCCTCATCGTGTCTGAATTCCAAATTAACCAGCGCGCACTTTCAGAAGTGATATGCATCCAATCAATCACCCAACAGATGACTGTGGTCTATCCGGACTTCAATTGGATTAAGTCACGGTTCATAACTTTCTCGGGTCTAGAATTGAAATACCGCTTACAGCTTTGAGGCAGTGCGAGAAACATCTTCCCGCCTATGAAAACCACCTTTCCATTTCTATTAACACCCATGCATCTTCACCACGCGATGATTGTGGATCTTCTTCCATCAGACGGCTCTAATGGTTCCTCCACCATTCCTCTTCCGCTAGTCATATTCGTCGATCTAGACGATCCGATGGTTCCCGTTGTGTTTATTCAATCTCCTTCGTTGACCTGATCGTGTTCACTTATTGGTGGAATTCACACTATAACACAGATTTACTTGCCATACTCTATTTAAGACGAAGTTCATAGAACTTCGTCCTTTACACTCAGATACGCATATTTACTAACTTATATTAAGAACTACACACAGACATACACAAATACATATAACACGCATATTTCTATTATATACAGAACAAGATTATAGTCTAAGGCATCTCAACCTTAGTCACAAATTCCCCTGTGGCTACATTGTATCGTATCTCTCCATATCCCAACACGCAGTTATACAATTTATAGAAATAACTACAGAACCATGGATCATTCTAGATCCATGCTCTTCTCCTAAGATCGCTTAAACCAACCCCTAAATCTCTCTATACACATACATGGTGGATAATTACATTTAATCAAGTCTTCTAGAGACTTATCAATTCCATCAATTTAGCTTTGTTTTAAATAGAATTTTCCCCTGTTTACAATTATTGTCCACGTTTCCTATTTCACATATTTGGATTCCGATTTTAATGAAGGGTGCTCGATGCTCCTACATCAGACTCCCGAGGTACAAAAATTTATGACCTCCTGGTCATATGCTTCTCCTTCATCCCTTAGAAATTCTACCCACATCCTTTGTGGAATTGCCTTTATGATCTCTCTGTGAGCTGCAACAAAACCTCTATAGTAACAAGTCCTCCCTGCTACATGATACCTCACCAAGCTTCTCTCCTCTGAGCTTAGTCTTTCGGCATCTCTCTGGTTCTCTCTTCTCTGGAACCATATGAGCACTCCATGCTCTAGGTTGCTGCAAGTTTTCTCACATTTTTCTGTCGTTACTTGCATGACAATATAAAGACCTTAAACTCACCAGTCTTCAACATAACTATACCTCCTCCTTTTGTTTGCAAACTCCTCACAGGAAAGCTTTTCCCTACTCTAATACCAAAAATGATGACAGTTTAGCCGATTAGACGCAGCAAAGTTGCATATTTACAAAGTTCGATGCGTGGACCTATGGGTTATGGGCCCACGTATATATCGGAAGCTTTCTTATTAGCGGATTTCACAATAAACCCGTAGTCTGTGGAATCACAACAAATAGTGAACTACAACATAACCTGACCAATCACCATCAGCCCTCTTTGAACGTTTAATACCGGATCTCAAATAAATTTAACCCGCGTTGATAACATATCGGGTCCGCTTGAAATGTTAAACCACGCACATGTTTGAGTGTGATTATCATCCGATCAATCGTTCAACGGGTGGTCCTGATAGTCAGAACTCAACAAGATCTTAACCTTGTTGTATAAACCCTCATCGAGTCCGAATTCCAAATTAACTAGCGTGCACTTTCGGAAGCGATATGCATCCGATCAATCACCCAACAGACGATTGTGATCTATTCGGAATTCACCTAGATTAAGTCACGGTTCATAATTTTCTCGGGTCTGGAATTGAAATACCACTTACAGCTTTGAGGCCGCGCAAGAAACAACTTCCCACCTACGAAAACCGCCTTTCCATTCTGATTAATGCCCATGCATCTTCACCACGCGATGACCATCGATCTTCTTCCATCGGATGGCTCTGATGGTTCCTCCGCCATTCCTCTTGCGCTAGTCTTATCTGTCGATCTAGACAATCCTACAGTTCTCATTGTGTTTATTCAATCTCCTCCATTGACCTGATCTCGTTTGCTTATTGGTGGAATTCACGTTATAACACAAATTTCCCTGCCATACTCTGTTTAAGACAAAATTCATAGAACTTCGTCCTTTACACTCAGATACGCATATTTACTAACTTACAGTGAGAACTACACACAGACATACACAAATACATATAACACGCATATTTCTATTATATACGGAACAAGATTACAGTCTAAGGCATCTCAACCTTAGTCACAAATTCCCCTATGGCTACATTGTATCCTATCTCTCCATATCCCAACATGCAGTTACACAATTTATAGAAATAACTACATAATCTTGGATCATTCTAGATCCATGATATTCTCCTAAGATTGCTCAAACCAACCCCTAAATCTCTCTATACGCATACATGACAGATAATTACATTTAATCAAGTCTTCTAGAGACTTATCAATTCCATCAATTTAGCTATGTTTTAAACAGAATTTACCCCAGTTTACAATGATTGTCCACATTTCCTCTTTCACAGCTTTAGATTCTGATTTTAATGAAAGGTACTCAAATACTCTTGCATCAGCTTGTCTTTTTAAATCACCCTATTTTAAAATAAGCCCACCATAATGCATTTTCTTTTTTAATAAAAAAACATTTTTTCAAAACTCCACAATATTCAACAATCTTCAAAGTTTTCGAATAGCCTTTTAAAACTTTATAAAACAACTTTCTTTCTTTTTTTTAACTGAAATGGGTATGATTTATTTATTTGGAGAAAAGAATGGACTTACGCCATGGTAGCCATCATTACATTGCTTCTGATTCTATTTCTTGTGCTATTACAATATGCATGTTCCTCATGGATTACAGGGATAGAATGAGCTTTCATCATTTATGAGGAGTTGTCCTTTCCCAAGAGTGCAGCCTTTGTTCACCATCAGATCTGATTCACTGTTCAAGCTTCTGAGGATATGGAGGAATTTGTAGGATTCGAAGTCAAGCAAGACTCTCTTTAATCTGTTCAGAGTTTTTTTGAGACTTGCATTGTTGAACAATTTGCCCGTATTTAAATTTTTTATTAAGATCTCTGAGTCTCCAAAAGCTTGGAATTCTTTGTCTCCCCTGTCTCTGACTATTTGATAAGCTTTGAGGAGGCCTTGGATCTCTGCTTGATTTTTGGTTTTCTGGCTGATGCCCCAACAAAAGCTATCCCTTCTTGATCCGTCCGAGGCATAAATGACCCCTCCATCTCCTGTTGTCCCAGGATTGCCTTTGGAGGCTCCATCGAAGAAAACTGTGGTTATTTTTTGTTTTCTCCACCATTATTGAATGGTGGCTTCGGAATCTCTTTTGCGCCATTCCAGATTCACTACGTGAGGGGCTGATAACTGCTTTTGAGGGTAGGGGGAGAGGGGGCCCAGCCACCTCTCTTCTTCAGGTAGAAGCAAAGAGTCATCTGAAAAATATTATTGTTGGACTGTTTCGAGGATGGATTTGGCCTTTACTGCTGCCGAGAAAGGAGCTTGCAACTTTTCATTGAATATCAGGTCATTCCGGGTCAGCCAGATCTGCCATCATACAAATTTGGGGATAGCGTTCTAGACTTTTCTCCATAAAGATTTGCTGGGGATTTTGTTGGGATAGCATTGATTCCATGAGTCAAATAGATCAGCAACAGAGTTAAAAGGGGGGACTGTGATTTGTAGCTCATGTAGTATGAGTCCCCATACTTCTTTGGCAAACTTGCATTCCATGAAGAGGTGCTTGGAAATTTCTAAGTTGCTTCTACACAGCTCACATCTATGCAGCCCAGCTATGCTTTTTTTCATCAGATTGTCTCATGTTAACAGCTTGTTGTGAACTAGTGTCCAAAAGAAAAAGTTTACTTTAGGAAGAGCTAGCAGTTCCTAGACTTTCTTCCAAAAATCTGGTGGTTTACTGCAATTCCTGTTTCACTGGAGAGCGTTATAAGCTGCTGCTGTTGTGTAGCTTCCAGATTGCCCCCATCCCCAGCTATCCTTCATTTTTCGGTTCACTGGGGCCGCTTCTTCCAGCAGTTCTTCAAGGGCATGCTTCTACTAGTTTAGCCAATCTGGAACTCCAAATAAATCCTAGCGTTGCCAATCGTTGTGAAAATCCCAAATGGACAGATCATAAACGGTATTTATCCCTGCATGTTCCAACCAGTTTTTTAGCTCTATGATTTCATCAATTTCCACGAGGGGATCACGATCCATTATTCTATCATGCCACATATTTGTATGTTTGTCGTTCCCTGGGATCCTGTACGCCTTACCTATGAAGAAATTCAAACTTTTACTACATAATTTCCTGACCTGAGTGATGTTGTTTGTTTGAGCTGCTTGTAGACTTCTGAGCGGCATCTTGTGGGCATATTTTGATTTCAACGTATCGCAGACAGGGTGCTTGGGATCTTTGAATAGCTTCCACATAATTTTGCCTCCTAACGCCAGGTTGACTAATGCTGGATCACGGATTTGTAGTCCTCCCTTAGTAGTTGGACACTTGACCACGTCCCATTTCACTAAGTGAAATTTATTTTGATTTCCTTCCCCCCCTTCCAGAGGAAGTCACAAAGGATTTTGGAGATTTGGTCCGTAACACTTTTTGGGGCGAGGAGGAAGGCTGCTTGATAAATCGGGAGCACAGATAACACAGTCTTGATCAGGATGACCTTGCCTCCTTTTGTGAGCCAATATCCTCCCCACACTGTAATTTTTGTTTTAATTTTGCTGATGATTTTGGACCACAACAACCTCTTATTGTAGCCGTTTGTGATGGGGAGGCCAAGGGATTTTATCTTCTCCCAATGGGCATGTCTGTTAAAGCCAAGAATGTTAGAAATACTTGTGAGCTCTTGCTTCCTAATGTTCCAGCCATAGACTTCACTTTTTCTTTCATTGATAGAGGCTCCTGAGACCCTGCAATAGCTTTTGAGGATAGAGTCGAAGGATTTGACTATTCTAACAGAGGCACCTCCCAGGAGGAGAGAGTCATCTGCAAAGAGAGAGTGGTTCTGAGCTGGAGAGGTAATGGAGGGTTTGAGGCCAGGAAGGGAACCTGAAACTTTTTCAGCTGATAGCTTTCTACTAAGGGAGTCCGCCATCAGGATGTACAGGAAGGGAGAGAGCAGGCATCCTTGCCTGAGTCCTCTCTGGGCTTGGAAAAAAGAGGTAGGATGACCATTTACAAGAGGGGCAATCCAGGGGTTGTGAGTGCAGGCAGCGATGAGATTGACAAAATGGGGGGAGAAGCCAAAGGAATGGAGGACTTTGTAAAGGAAGGAGCGATTGACTCGGTCAAAAGCATTGGCCATGTCAAGTTTTATCAACATACCTTTTTCTTTTCACTGTTTTCTTGAGTGAATTATCTCCTGCACTTGGATGACATTATCCAGGATGTGCCTACCTTCTACAAAGCCACCTTGATTGCTGGAGATCAGCCTGTTGAGTAGTGGCTTTATCCTGTTAGCAAGAAGCTTTGCCAGAATTTTATAGGAGGCATTACAAAGCGATATTGGCCTGAATCTGGCGAAGGTTTCGGGGTTGGATTCTTTAGGGATAAGGGCGAGGTAGGTGGAATTAGTTCCTCCTCCTACCTTAGCTTTTTTCATGAATCCTTTTATCATCTTTAAAAGATCCGCTTTGATGATGTCCCAACAAGTCTTATAAAAGTGTATAGTGAATCCATCAGGCCCAGGGGCCTTGTTCGAATCCATAGACCAGATGACTTTAGTGATTTCTTTTTTAGTGATGGGGTTAATGAGATCAAAATTGTCTTCAGGGCTGACCAGGAGAGGAATGTTGGAGAGGAGATCAGCAGTTTCCTCCTCGTTGGCTTGATTACCTGCGGTGTAGAGATGTCTGAAATGTCTTTCAACTACCTCTTTTATCTGGCTGAACCCTTTGTAGATCTGCCCCTCTGTTGTTGTTATTTCAAAGATATGGTTTCTGGAGAGTCTTGCTCGACATTGGTGGTGGAAGAAGGGGGTGTTCCAATCGCCAGCCTTCAGCCACAAACTTCGAGATTTGATACTCCAGTACTCTTCCTCCATCCGAAAGGATCGAAATGTTGAACATTGAATTTTAACTTCTTTGTCGAGCAGCGTTGGAGTGATATCTCTGCTTTCCATTTCGACGTGTAGAGCCTATAAAGATTGAACAATTTCTTTTCTTTGGCCGGTTGGATTTGGGGCAGGTTTCTTTATCCATTCCTTCAGGGCTTGCTTTGTGGCTTTGAGCTTTTGTTCCCACACATAACTAGAGGACCCTGTGATGGGTTTGGCCCATGCTGTTTTCACTGTGTCTATGAAACCATCCCTTTCTATCCAAAGAGGGTTGAATCGAAAGGGGATTGGACCAAGGTCTTCTTCATCTTCCAGAATGAGCTGGACTGGTTTATGATCTTTGGTCAGTTTGGGTAGGATTTTGGTGATAATTATCTTCTTGTTCATCATCAGTGCATCTTGGACTAGGAAACGATCCAGACGAGTGGAAATATGATCCTCACCCACTCTGTTGTTGGACCATGTGTAGAGCCCTTTGACTGGAGTGAAATCGAGAAGTTCCCACTGCTGTATGAGGTCTTCCACCATGGGAAGCATGGGGTCTCTGCTGTTAGTTCCTCCCCTTTTTTCTTTGGATTTTAAAACAATGTTTAGATCCCCAGCAAGAATAATATTGCTAGGGGACTGCTGCTCAAGGAATTCAATAAGGGAGTTCCAACAGTCTCTCTTTTCAGAATACAGGACAGGTACATAAAGATTGAAAAGGGAGATGGTTAACTTACTTGTACAATGCGTTAGTTCCGTGAAGATCCAGTGCTGGGTCTCATGGTATTTGTTCAACTGGAAGAGATCTTCTGTCCAAAGAGTTACAAGCCCTCCGGATGAGCCTCTTGAGCTGACTGCTCTTCCTATGCTTTTATTCCATTTCTTCTTGCTGATGTTTAGGAGGTCTTTCCCCTCTATCTTAGTCTCTTTGAGCATTAGAATGTCTGAGGGTTCTATTTTGAGAAGATCCTTGACCGCTTCTGCTTTCGAGGGGTTACCCAGACCTCTGCAGTTCCAAGAGACGAGGTGCATTATTTACTAGGGGTGGGGTGGGAGCCTCCCTTAGGGGGCCTGTTCTTGGAGTTTCTCCCGATAGACATCTCTATTGTGGGCTAGCTTCCTTGGGTTTTGACCCTTTCCACCTCCTCTTCCCTTGCTTCTCTGCGAGATTTCCTGCCGACTTTTCTTGTGGGCTGCTCATAGGTTTCCTCCTCCGAGGAGTCGGAGCTATCAGCTAGTTTTTTCCTTGCTACATCTGCATATGAGGGATTGGAAGGGCTTCCTTGGGAGGCTTCCAGATGAGCCATTTCTTCATCTTCTTTGTTAGTGATAGGAGGAACAGTTTGATCCAAATTTTCTGGGGCTATTGTGGCTGACTTGCTCTGACTGTTTTCTTTGCCATTTGAGTTCTTTTCTTGGGTGGGGTTGGAGCTGCTTGGTGTCTCTTTCGGAGTGCCTTTCCTGTTGCCTTTTTTATGATTGGTGGTTTTTTGTATTTGAGTCCATTGCTCGCCATTCTATTTGTCTGGCTGTTCTTCCACCTTTTTCTTGCAATGTTTGGCGAAGTGGCCGTAGCCATGGCAGTGTCTGCATTTAAATGGGAGTTGTTCATAATCCAACTCTTGGACATGCGTCCATCCTGCGACTGTAAGTTTTATGGCTTCCGGCAAACCCTCCTCCAGGTCAACTTCGACACAGATGCGTGCACATGAATATTGATCTTTTCTTACGACCTGATCTATGTATTTTCCTAAGCCATTTCCGATGATCTGAAGAGACTTCTGATTCCAGCAGTGGAGGGTGAGATGGGGAAGCCGCACCCACACCGGTACAGCAGAAGACGAAAAAACCTTTGCCTACGAAGTATCTTTTTATTCCTTCTTTGATTAACGACTTCCAATTCCTTTGTGTCTAGTCCTCTACCGACTTTGGAGAGGGCCAAAGGCCTGTGAACTGGCCTATGAGACCTCTCTCAATAAGATTCAGAGCTGCTTTGTAGGTTTCTTCTTCAGGAAGGGCTACCATGGGGATGGATTCCATCTTCTTGATGAACTTCTACTGATTGGCTGAGGGCAGATGCTTGCAGCTCGAGGCGATCATTGCTTTGAATGCGATCACCTCTGGGGGAGGGGGCAGGGGAGGGTCCAATGGATCCGGGCCCCCAGAGGGCGGCATGGCTGGGTGGCTGATCGCAGCAGGTCAGGAGCCTGTTCAAATGCTGGCACAAGCGCTCAGCAGGGGGATCGCTTCGCACAGTAAGAGAAGGCTGCCGAGAGGGTGGAAGTGGCCCAGATCAAGGGGATCGAGAGTAGGTGGCCAAGCAGTAGGAGGCTTCTAGGTGAGGAGGCAGCAGGAGGCAGCACAGGGGAGCTGATCGGGCTGGCTAGGTCAGTCGCTGCTTTTTCTCAGTGTTGATTTTTATAAAACAACTTTTCAAATAAGTTTAAAGACTTTAAAAAAAACTTAAAAAATAGTCTTTTCCAAACTTGCCCATGGTTATATTAATGACTACAGCTTATGGCGGCACTCTCTTCGCATGCGGTTTTGACTTAGGCTATGGCTAAGATGCAGTTTTGACTTTGGCTACGGCTTATGGAGGCTCTCCATTCACACGCTCTCTTCAGCGGTGTAAACAATTTGTAGATCGCGATCCAACTTTGGCTCACCGCGGTGGCTACAGCACCTTGTCAGTGTCACGAGCGATTCTGCATAGTGATCATTCACATACGCAACACCGAAAATAAAAACTTGGATTATCTTCATTACTTATCGCTCACCCGATACGACTTTGCACGCTGCCACCGCAGGGTTTCTATCTCTAGCTCTTAGATTTTCTAGCTCAGCTCTGTGACCTTAGCTCCCATATCAATTTGTTGAAAGGAAAACACAAAGTCACACACAAAACATGAGCTGTGGTTTTTTTATTAATCAAACAAAAACATGATAACTACAATAAAGGGAGTGAAAGATATTTAACATTTTCAACTAGCAACTCCCCTAAAATATATTGACAACAGACATAGTTAACTCATAGTCATAGTCTAACTATGGAGTGCACTTAACTCTTTATCCATCATTCAACCCTGACTCAATACTCAACAGTCAACACTCAGTTGGCTCTCTCATACAACGGTCAACACTTAGTTGACTCTCTAATACGGCTAGGCAAACAGTAACAGGGAATGACTTTACTTTTAACACTAATAGACTTCAGTAAGTAATTAGTAGAGATGAAGAGGAAGGAAAGGAGAGGCCTTGGCGACGAGAGGCACGGCCTTCTGCAAGGCCAGGCCGAATGCTTCATCCATATTGAGCCCCTCCTGGTTTGGTGGCACATCCTAATCGAAAGCATGGATCAAGGAACCTAGATTATATTCCACCATTGTAATCCGCATGCGAATGCTTGCGCAGATGCACCTGCCTGCCCCAAATGGGATGAGCTCAAAGTCATTGCCACAAGGTTCGATCTTGGAACCCACAAACCTGTCAAGATTGAACTCCTTTGGCTTCTCCCACACCTCCGGATCTCTCTCGATGCCCCAAATGTTGACCATTAGCCTCGTGTTCTTTGGAATGTAGTACCTGTCAACCTCGCACGCTTCGGTGGAGATGCACGAGAGGTTGAGCGGCGTGGACGGGTGCATCCGAAAGCCCTCTTTGTAGATGGCCACAAAGTAGGGTAGGTTCACAAAGTCCGACTCCTTCAGTCTCCTCTCACGCCCGATCACCACATCCATCTCCTTATGCACCCGCTTCAGTAACTTGGGGTTGTTGATTACTTCCACCAATGTCCATTCAATGATGCTTCTGGACATGTCGGTTCCTGTTGTGAATAAATTCTGCAAAACAAAGAATGTGTAGATTAATACTATGAGATGAGAGAAATGCATGGATGAACAATAATTTACAAATTTTACACAATATTTACCAAGGTGTAAAGTATAAAACTCATCAATCCAAAACATAAGAAAGAAACATTAAATTTTACTAGTTAAAATGATTCTAATGCATACTTTCAGCGAAATCTTTTCCTGTCATCAATACTTAAATATTCAAAACATTACCAGTAGTAGAGCTTTGATATGAACATCGGAGAGCCTCTTGCCTTGGCAATCACAGTTGTCTCTATGAGACATAACAATGTCTAGGAAATCAGGCTTAGATGCTCGTTGCTTGGCCGTGGACTGGTGTTCTGTTAGGCCCCTATACTACTAGTGTAACCCCTTATTGTTAGTAGTACAACCCACTTATTATATTGATGTACCCATGTAGTGCCCATATTGTTACTATTGTGCCACATAGAAGCCCACCATTGTTATTATTGTGCCCTTACATTATTATTGTTATGTCGGCTCTAATTATGTTATGACCCCTTAGACTCCTATATATAGAAAGGAGGTCTTTTCATTTGTATCATCCAATAATTGATCATTTATGTAATGTAAAGGAGGTTGCCACCTCGAAGAGGCTGAATTCTAAGGCGTTGATCTATCTTTTCTATCTTTTCTTGAGTTGGTTTCATAACATTTGGTATCAGAGCTTTGGATTCTAGGGTTTCCCTACTCCAAACAGGTCATCGTGGCATTTTCGCTATAACTTTTTTTCTGTGACGTTTCAGAAGTCGCAAAAAAAACCCATTTGAGAAGAATCGCGCTGAACCTTGGGTCCGAATTTCAGAGATTTTTGCACTATATTTGCGGAGATATGATCTGAGGAAGTTGGTCTTTTTGCAAACTCCTGAATTACATTCCAAATAGGTGACCTGGGGAAAATCTCATAACTTTCTCTCTGTGGATCAGATTGAAATTTTGTAAGAAGGTACAGAAAGAGGACGGACTATAGTTTCTTGTATGCATTTTTCAGAACCAAAGGTCGAAACAGTGACTCATGGCATGTCATACAAGTTCTCTCTACTGAAATAGTCTATAATCAAGTGACTGTGGGAGATTTCGCATAACTCTTCCTTGGAGAATCCAATTTGGGTCAGACTTGTGGCATTGGAAAGAGGACACAAAGGGCTACTGCAGGTCACAATTTCAGAACTGGAAGGTCTAAAATTATAGAGTTATAGTCATTTCAAGATCGAGCTCCTAAAATCAAGAAAAAGTGAGATGAGGAAGTTTGATGGCAAGGATCCAGTAAATTGGATACTACAGATGGAGAAATATTTTGATCTACATGGTGTACCACTGTTACAAAAGGTATGTATTGCATCTTTATATTTAGAACTGGATCAATTTTTATGGTATAAAGGGCTTTGTTCTCGTAAACCGCTTGTTACGTGGTCAATTTTCACGGAGGAAATGATAGCACATTATGAGGATACAAAGAGAAACACCTTGTTTAGCCAATTGATAAATCTCAAACAAAAGTGTTCAATGGAAGAACACATTGAGGACTTTCAAAAATTGAATATAAGGGTAAATGATATTCCAGAGAAGCAAAGGATTGATGTCTTCATAGGTACTTTAAAGGATAACATTCAACATGAGCTTCGTCTTTGGGAACCTGATTCATTGGAGAAGGCATTCAAGTGGGCAAGAAAAATTGAAAGCGAAATTATGGAAACAAGGAATCCAACCACTCACGACTATAATTATGTAAGTTTTCCTTCTCCTAGCCTTCCACAACCTACAAGGGTGACACCACAACAATTGGAAGAAAAAAGAGAAAAAGGGCTTTGTTACAATTGTGATAGCAAATGTACTAAAGGTCATAAGTGTGTTGAGAAGAAATTATTTTACATAGATTATGAAGAGGAGGAAGAAAAGGATCAAGAAACATCAAAAGAAGTGTATATACACCAGGAACCAACCCCAGAGAAAGAAGAAATGAATCCGACCATATCTTGTAAAGCATTGGCAAGAATTACCACTCCTCAAACTCTTAAGATAGAAGGACATATCAAGAAGAAAAAGGTTCAAGAAGTGAAAGATCACATCGAGAAAGAAGAAATGAATCCAACCATATCTTGTAATGCATTGGCTGGAATTACCACTCCTCAAACTATCAAGATAGAAGGACATATCAAGAAGAAAAATGTTCAAGAAGTGAAAGATCACATCGAGCATCAAGAAATGAATCCGACCATATCTTGTAAAGGATTGGAAGAAATTGCCACTCCTCAAACTCTAGAGATAGAAGGACATATCAAGAAGAAAAAGGTTCAAGCAGTGAAAGATCACATCGAGCATCAACAATAAGTTCTCCAACTTTTAAAGGATAACGCCACTTCAGTGCAAAATCAAATGAAACAACAGGTAGATCAACATCGTAGTGAAAAATGTTTTGATGTAGGTGATTGGGTATTTTTACTCCTACATCTCAAGCAAGCTATTTATGAGAAGGAAATGTTGGCAATACTACATGCACTTAAAAAACGGTGACCTTACCGAATGGGAAGACTCTTCAAGGATGAGGATGTGGAAGCATTGTTTTGTGCTATTTCTATTATCGAACCAGATTGGATAAACGAAGCAAGGAATGAATGGAAGAAGGACGAAGAAGTATGGCCACTTATTCAAAAGTTACAAAAGATCCCAATTCAAACAATATTGCCAGAGATTGAAGAGGAAGGAAAAATCATATTGGAACCTGGAGCAGTGACAGAAACAAGAACCCGACAACTACTAAATCGATCAATTTTAGAGTATCTCATCAAGTGGAACAACTTACCTGCTGAAGATTCCATATGGAAGGACAAGAATTTTATACAAAAGCATCAAGAACTGCTCAAGCATTTCGGACAACGCTTTTTGAAGGAGAGGGGCATGTTAGGCCCCTATACTACTAGTGTAACCCCTTATTGTTAGTAGTACAACCCACTTATTATATTGATGTACCCATGTAGTGCCCATATTGTTACTATTGTGCCACATAGAAGCCCACCATTGTTATTATTGTGCCCTTACATTATTATTGTAATGTCTTCTCTGATTATGTTATGACCCCTTAGACTCCTATATATAGAAAGGAGGTATTTTCATTTGTATCATCCAAGAATTGTTCATTTATGTAATGTAAAGGAGGTTGCCCCCTTGAAGAGGCTGAATTCTAAGGCATTGATCTATCTTTTCTATCTTTTCTTGAGCTGGTTTCATAACATGTTCCTCGATCATCCTCTGTATGAGTGCATCCCATTTCTTGTGGAGCTTCCTCATACCCCTCTGGATGCCCTACAAGTCCATCCACGCCACCGATGGAATGAAGTCCCCGATATTGAAGTATCCCGCGGAGTTCATGAGTTCCACCACCATGTCCTTGAAGTCGTTGGCTTTGTCCCCTTCCATCTCCAACACCCGTTTTCTCAGAATGATCTGCCCGATCATGTTGGCGACGCAGATGTTGAGGAGGTCTGGCACGCTTACCTTCTCACCACGTTGCGAGTGTTTGAGAATGTTGTGGAGCATGAAGCCCATCTCCGCATCTCTTACTGTCTGTTAATCCTCCAACGCCTTTCCTCCGAACATGTGCATGTTGCACAACTTGTGCTCCATCATCCACCATCCTCCATACGCTGCCCACACCATGTCCTGAAAGGGAAAATAAAGCATAAGAAAGAAAATGATTTATCACAGTGATTGATTTAAGTTTTAAGCTCCTTTACGTTTTCCCAACTGCTGCCTACAATTACAGAAGTAAACTGCAGTCATTTCATTAATTTCTGGAAACCAACTATAGTAATTTCCTTAAATTACGGAAATCAATTGCAGTTAATTAATTTCTTGTTGGGAGCTTTTGGAGTGGTCCATTACTCCCTCTGCAGTTCTCTACCATGATCTGTGAAACACTTGACACATAGCCAATAGAAGATTGATGGAAGCTTGGCTATATATACTTATGTTTGGTCCCCAAGCTCACTAACTCAATCCCCTTCAGTTTTACACCATCAAGTAAGAGTGAGCAGAGCTTGGAAGATAACAGATACCAGAATGCTACCATAGTTTGAAAGCCCTTCCATAGTTTGTATCGCTTCTCTTTGCAACACTCACGAGGGTGAAAGTTTGTATTGTGGGTAAACATTATTCTGCTACCATATTGTGATAGAGGTAAATTGGGCATCACAACCATAGTAGGTTCAAGCACAGCGAGGATCATTAGCTACAATGACGAGAAGAAAGTTCCAGTGACAAAAGCAGAAGGGACTGATTACAAATTATTTCTCAAAAGCTTAGAGAGAGCTTTATTCCTATGCTGGGATCCTCATAGACATCATTGTGTGTTTAGCATCAATGGCTAGAGGTATTTTTCTTGGGCATAAAAGTTTATTTCGCATTAAAGTTCAGATTTAACATTGTTAAAGTTTTCGATTTTTATAGAATAATCGTTATTACATGCTTACATTTGGTATCAGAGCCTATTTTATCTCTGCCTTGGTGTTATAGACATACTGGCCTACCGCCTGGTTGAATTATCTGCATTTCACATCCTGCTATCCTTATCCATGGCCGTTTTTTCATTATCTTTTGGTCCTCCAAAGCTACAACAAGCATCAGTTTAATTGCAGTAATAATGTTTTGAAAAAAATATAAACTAGTAAGTGAAATAGCGAAATAACATTTATAGATTTATGCTATTACTCTAAGAAAGAAACGTAGTTGTGGAAATATGGTCGGCGAGAATTTAACTATTAAAATTGCGATTGAATTTAGATGATTCAACCCAATAATTGTATTTCTGGGTTTTTTGTCATTTTGACTTATTCCTTTCGAGAAACATTGTTTTTTACTCTGGTTAAGATTTGTTTATAATCTTATAAGTGAATTTTAAGTGCTTCGTGTGAGTGTTTCCGTTTTCCATATTTTTAATTGCTTCATATTAAACTATGTATACACCATTTCACGTAGCATGCAGTGTGAAGTACTTTGTATAGTTTTGTTTATGCAATTTATAATAAATAACGTCTGAGTGATCTATATAATTTTTAATTGATTAGAGAATAGCCACAACATCTCTAATTAAATAATATTATATATTAAGTTTGATTAGGATCACACAAAGAATATTTAGACATTAATTGTAATTAATTATACTAAATATAATAAATTTTATCCCACAGGAATTTTTATTATATTTATATAATTAATTAGGATAAAATATTCATAACTTACCCACAGGAATTATGAATTAATAGTTTTATCATAAAGTTCAAATCTAAGATAGAATTTATATCGAATTATAATCATAATATACCCTTTAGAATTATGAATTAAGTGAATAATTTGATAAATTCTATCATAAAGAATAATTGAATCTGCTTGAATTGGAAATTTAGCCCACAGACAATTTTTATGTCATTAGATTCAATTTTAAGCATGGTTTACATTGGTAAAGCATGAAATTTTATTTTCAGGCCTCAATTTTTTTAACATAAGCATGTGATATTTAATTTTATGCAGTTGTACAACCTGCAAATTTCTCTTAAATTCGTTGTGATATCCCTGAACTTAAGGGAGATAACTATAAGGTCTGGAAGGAGAGAATTCTCCTTCATTTGGGGTGGATGGACATAGACTATGCTATTAGGAAAGATGAACCACTGACACTTACTAATACCAGCACTGTAGCGGACATCATGCTCTATGAACGATGGGAGCGATCTAATCGCCTAAGCATGATGTTCATTAAGACTAAAATTTCAGCTGGTATTCGTGGTTTTGTTGATCAGCATGAAAAGGTCAGAGACTTGCTGAAAGCCATTGATGATCAATTCGTCACTTCAGATAAGGCACTAGCAAGCACCCTAATCATGAATTTCTCATCCCTGAGGCTCACAAGTGTGAAAGGTGTGCGCGAGCACATCATGCAAATGAGGGACACTGTGGCTCAATTGAAGAAACTCAAGGTTGAAATATTGGAATCTTTCATAGTGCACTACATTCTAAACACCCTTCTGCACCAATATGGACCCTTCAAAATCTCATACAACACACATAAGGATAAATGGTCAATTAATGAACTCATGACCATGTGTGTTCAAGAGGAAGAGAGACTGGTGATGGAACTAGGAGAAAGTGCAATGCTGGCAATGCGTGGAAAGGGCAAATCTCAAGCCAATCAGAAAGGGAAAGGTAAAGTACCTCCCCAAGCCGATATCAAGAAGGATTCCAAGTGTTTCTTCTGTAAAAAGAAGGGACACATGAAGAAGGAATGCGCCAAATTTCAGAAATGGCTTGCGGACAAAGGTAATTTAATCTCGTTTGTTTGTTATGAATCTAATATGGTTAATGTCAATATTAACACATGGTGGATTGATTCTGGATCAAAAATTCACATTTCGAATTCCTTGCAGGGTTTGCAAAATCTAAGGAAGCCAGTGGGAAGTGAGCAAAGCATCTTATCAGGAAATAAGATGGGCTCACATGTGGAAGCTATAGGAACATGCTATTTAACTTTATGTAGTGGCTTTGTTTTAGAATTAGAAAAGACCTTTTATGTTCCAAGTTTTTCTAGAAACTTGATTTCAGTTTCAAGGCTTTTACCTTTTGGATATTCCTTTAACTTTTCAAAAAAATCCTTCAGTCTATTTTATAAATCTGATTATGTTGGGAGTGGTATTTTGTCTATTGGTCTTTACTGCATTAATTTACAAAACAATGTCACTTATGATTCAATGCATGTTCACACTAGCACTAAAAGATGTGTTATTAATGAAGATTCCTTTAAATTATGGCACCAGAGACTAGGTCATTTCTCCATAGAAAGAATTAAAAGATTGGTAAATGAAGGGGTACTTAATACTTTGGATTTTACTGATTTTGAGACTTGTGTGGACTGTATAAAGGGAAAGCAGACCAACAAGTCAAAGAAAGGTGCCAATAGGAGTTCGAACATATTAGAGATCATACATACTGATATATGTAGTCCAGCCATGGACTCACATGGTTAGAGATACTTCATCTCCTTTATAGATGATTACTCATGATATATGTATCTCTACATGCTTCATAAAAAGAGCGAAGCATTAGATGCCTTTAAGATCTTTAAGGCTAAAGTAGAGAAATAATGTGGCAAGCAAATTAAGATTGTGAGATAAAATAGACGTGGAGAATATTATGGTAGATACACAGAAGATGGACAAGCACCTAGGCCATTCGCTAAATTTCTTTAAAAGCACGGTATTGTTGCCCAATACACCATGCCTAGTTCACCCAACCAGAATGGTGTAGCAGAAAGAAGAAACCGAACATTATTGGACATGGTACGGAGTATAATTAGCAGCTCCAATCTTCCTAAATCCTTGTAGACTGAAGCACTTATGACAGTAGTTTATATATTAAACCGAGTTCCAACCAAGGCTGTTCCTAAAATGCCATTTGAATTATGGAAAGGTTGGAAACCGAGTTTGCGACATATGTGTGTTTGGGGATGACTGTCTGAAGTGAGAATATATAATCTACAAGAGAAGAAGTTGGACCCAAGGACCATTAGTGGGTATTTCATTGGATATGCTGAAAGGTCTAAAGTTTACCAATTTTATTGTCCATCTCATAGCACTAGGATTGTGGAATCAAGAAATGCAAAGTTTCTTGAAAATGACTTGATTAGTGGGAGCGATCAAACCAGGAACATAGTTTCTAAGAAGGATCATTTAGAATCTCAACCTTCCACCTCAAGTGATAGATTGGTTATTTTTCACAGCACCCCTCAAGTACAAACTGGTGTTGAACAACCAATTGTTGAAGTTCCACAAGCTGTTGACAACATTCCAGTAGATCAGGTAGTTCAAGAGTTGCCAAGAACTTTTGAACAATGAGTTGAACCACATACTTCTCAAGAAGATGATGGTACAACATTAAGAAGATCTACTAGACCAAACAGATTAGCAATTCCTGATGATTATGTTGTGTATCTGCAAGAATCTGACTACAACATTGGAGCCGAAAATGATCTCGAGTCCTTTTCACAAGCCATGAGTTGCAAAGAATCATAATTATGGTACGATGCCATGAAGGAAGAGATGAATTCTATAAAGAGTAACGAAGTTTGGGATCTTGTTGAGTTGCCTAATGGTGCAAAAGCCATTAGATGTAAATGGGTTTTTAAGACAAAGAAAGACTCATTGGGAAACATTGAGAGATACAAGGCAAGACTTGTTGCTAAGGGATTCACTCAGAAAGAAGGAATCGACGACACAGAGACTTTTTCTCCTGTATCTAAGAAAGATTCCTTGCACGTTATTATGGCATTACTAGCCCATTTTGACTTCGAGTTACAACAAATGGATGTGAAAACGGCATTTGTCAATGGATATCTAGAGGAGGAGGTTTACATGAAACAACCTGAAGGATTCCTCTCTAGTGATGGTGAGAAATTGGTTTGTAAGCTCAAGAAATCCTTATACGGTTTAAACCAAGCATCCCGCCAATGGTATTTGAAATTCCATAATGTAATTTCTTCATTCAGTTTTGTAGAAAACCTTATGGATCAATGTATATACTTGAAAGTCAGTGGGAGTAAACTCTGTTTTATATGTGGATGACATTTTGCTAGCAACCAATGATAAGGGTTTGTTGCATGAAGTGAAACAATTCCTCTCTAAAAATTTCGATATGAAGGATATGGGTGAGGCATCTTATGTCATTGGCATTAAGATCCATAGAGACAGATTCCAAGCATCTTGGGTCTGTCTCGGGAAACCTATATTAATAAAATTTTAGAGAGATTTTGGATGAAGGATTGTTCACCAAGTGTAGCTCCCATTGTGAAGGGTGATAGGTTCAATTTGAACCAATGCCTGAAGAATGACTTTGAAAGGGAACAAATGAAGAAAATTCCATATGCTTCTGCTATTGGAAGCCTAATGTATGCTCAGGTCTGCACAAGACCTGACATTGCATTTGTTGTGGGAATGTTGGGACGATATCAGAGTGATCCAGGTTTAGACCACTGGAGAGCTGCAAAGAAAGTAATGAGGTACCTTCAAGGAACCAAAAACTACATGCTTATGTATAGACGGGCGGACAATTTGGAAGTAATTGGCTACTCAGATTCTGACTTTGCTGGATGTGTTGATTCACTCAAATCAACATTAGGATACATTTTTATGATGCCCAGTGGAGCTGTATTATGGAAGAGTGCCAAGCAGACCTTGATTGCTACTTCCACTATGGAATCCAAGTTCGTCTCCTACTATGAGGCTACTTTACATGGTGTATGTCTTAAGAGTTTCATTTCCGGGCTTAGAATTATGGATTCTATCTCTAAGCCATTGAGAATATATTGCGACAATTCAGCTACTGTTTTTATGGCTAAAAACAACAAAAGTGGGAGTTGAAATAAACACATCGACATTAAGTATTTATCTATAAGGGAACATGTTAAAGAAAATAAAGTGGTCATTGAGCACGCCAACACTGAGTTGATGATTGCTGATCCTTTGACTAAGGGAATGCCACCGTTTAAATTCAAGGATCATGTAATGAATATGGGACTTGGTTCCATTATGTTGTTTCTCATTGTATGGACAATGTTATTTTAATGAAATTCTTAATTATTGTTATGTTTTTCTCATATTTATGTGCACCTTAATTTGATTTGAGAAAATTAATTTGTGTAGGACCAAGAATAAACATAGGGTTTATTCATTATGAAATTGTTGCCACATAAATTATAATAAGAATAAATACATAGTGATACATGGAAGATAATACTTGTCATTAGAGGACTTATCACCATGATTCATGTATCTATTACTTAATACAGATTATCAATGGGTTTTAAGATGAGACATTAAGATTGGAAGTATGGACCAAGTGGGAGAATGTTAAGCTCCTTTATGTTTTCCCAACTATTGCCTACAATTACGGAAGTAAACTGCAGTCATTTCCTTAATTTTTGGAAACCAACTGCAGTAATTTCCTTAAATTACATAAATCAACTGCAGTTAATTAATTTCTTGTTGGGAGCTTCTAGAGTGGTCCATTACTCCCTCTCCAGTTCTCTACCATGATCTGTGGAACACTTGACACATAGCCAACAAAAGCTTGATGGAAGCTTGACTATATATACTTCTGTTTGGTCCCCAAGCTCACTAACTCAATCCCCTTTAGTTTTACACCATCAAGTAAGAGTGAGTAGAGCTTGGAAGATAACAAATACCAGAATGTTGCCATAGTTTGAAAGCCCTTCCATAGTTTGTATCGCTTCTCTTTGGAACACTCACGAGGGTGAAAGTTTGTATTGTGGGTAAACATTGTTCTGCTGCCATATCGTGATAAAGGTAAATTGGGCGTCACAGTCGTAGTAGGTTCAAGCACAGCGAGGATCATTAGCTATAGCGACAAGAAGAAAGTTCTAGTGCCAAAAGCAGAAGGGAGTGATTACAAATTATTTCTCAAAAGCTTAGAGAGAGCTTTATTCTTGTGCTAGGATCCTCACAGTCATCATTGTGTGTTTAGCATCAATAGCTGGAGGTATTTTTCTTGGGCATAAAAGTTTATTCTGCATTAAAGTTCAGATTTAACAATGTTAAAGTTTTCGATTGTTATAGAATAATCGTTATTACATGCTTACATTAAGAGGTGCACATTTCGAAAAAGTTCTACAATCTAATCCATCAAAGTCAACTGCTAAAAGAAAATTTAACTAAAAGGGCATTTTCAAGCATGCCACAAGCAAGAATTTCATGGAAATGGGAAGAATTCAATCAAAAAAACGTACGACCAGGGTACAATAAGCACTTGAGAATTGTAGGCAATGTACTTGGTGCCAACATTTCTCGGACAGTTGGATAAGTTTATATCCAAAGTCTTCAGAAATGCCTTAGCCGCAGCGGGCGTGGAGGCCACCACCATGTCGGACGTCCCTAGTTTCAGATAGACAACGAGGCCATATTTCTTATACATGTTGTAGAGAGTAACGTGAGGCATCGCTCCCAGTAATGACAGACTTCCCACCACTAGCCATCCGAATGGCCCCGGCGGGAGGCACCTCTTCTTCAGCTTCAAGTGTGATCTCAAAACATAACGAAATCCAATGTAGAGAGCAAGCCAATAGAGAACCCATAACATAAACTCGTTCAAATTCAAAGAATCCATGTCGCGAGAGCACTGCTTCAGTGCCTCTGTGTACGATACTTTGGTACCTGCTACTGTTTTATATTAATTGGGTGGATGACCATCACGTGCCATTTATAGGCGCTCATTAGTTGGGTGGACAACCATCACGTGCATGCTACCTGTGCACCTTATGTTCAACTACCCCCAATGGCCATTTTTTCGGTCTACCGACCCCCCCATTTTGTTGGTATGATCCACGAATGGCTATTTTTTCCGTCTACCGATCCCCTCATTTTGTTGATATGATTCACGAGAGCTGGACACAATATTTCAATGCATCTTCCTACAAAAAAAATCAATGGCATTTGTCCACACAATAGGCCTCTTTTTAGGGTTTTTTCATAGGTGTTTTTGAATCTTTGTTTATAACTCAATCAGAAATTGAGTAAAGTTTTCAAATTCATTTAGAAATTGAGTAAAGTTTTTAGATTTATTTTGAAATTAAAAAAATATTAATGTTTCAGACTTTGTTAAAATGTTAAATTTAACATTCATTTAGAAATTGAGTAAACTTTTTAAATTTATTTTGAAATTGAAAAATATTAATGTTTCATATCTTCTTAAAATCTTAAATTTAACCCTAGTCTAATCAGATGGTTTTTTGCTTTGAAAATCATGAAATTTAGTTAATATTTTGATAAATTTTGGGAAGGATTTTTGCAAATCCAAGTTAAATTTGTTAAATTTCAAGATTTTGAGTGTTCTAGAGGTTTTTGATGGTGCTGAATCTATTGCCACCATCAAAAACATGATTTAAACATTACCTCTACAAGATTTGTTGAAAGTGACCATCGCTTGAAAGTGACCACCGCGACAGTTCCTAGCCTCAACGAACTTGTCCTTCAATTTATTTTCATATTTAAATAATAACATAAAATCATTTTTATTGTGGTTTCAAAGAAAGTGAATAAATATTAATATTTATGAGTTTGTTGAAATGTTAAATTTATTTTTATATTTAAAAATATAATTTAATTAACAAAACAATATAATTTTTAGGGGTAGTCTAACTAGACTGTTTTTTGTCTTGAAAATCATGGAAATTTCAATAAGATTTTGATAAAATTTGGCAGGGATTTTATCAAAATATAGGTTATAGCTGTCAAACTTCAAGGTTTTGGGTGCCCCAGAGGTTTCTAATGGTGCTGAATCTATTTCCACCATCAAAAACATGATTCAAACACTATTAGAGCAAGATTTTTTGAAAATTTTATGCTCGAATTCCGGCCACTTTTGGCCATCCAGACAATTCCTGTGCTCAGCAAACACTTCTTAATTTTTAGAATTTACAAAGAAATATGAACTAAAATTGCAGAATTATGTGCTTACAAAATTTCAAATTGAAATATCTATTCAAATGAGTGATTTATAATAATGGATAATCTTTACAAATTATTAACATTTGCTAATCAAATTCCATCTTGGCCACTAATATATCGTCAGACCCCACACGATCTATCATATTAGAAACTATAAGGGATGTAACAAGAATGCATGATACTGATAAAAAAAGAAATTTAGAGGTAACAGTCATGACTCCTTTCTCAGGTCCCACATCTTCCATAAAGTGTTGTTATGGAAAATGACGGATGCATGTAGCCCATTTTGTAAAGAGCACACTAATTGTTGGGTTAGGGTCCCTAGGGTTAGTTTTGGGGTTAATTTAACTCGCAAAATGTGGATGCAGAGAGCACAGATAGATAAGAGTCAAAGGGGTTTTAACCCTTTGTTTGGGTCGGTTTTAAGATTTTCCCATAGTTCGCGGACCGTGGTATTATATGAAGGAAAGCTATAAATAGTTGAGTCATAGCGAGTCTTAGAGATAACTTTTGATAGAGAATTGGGTACGCTGAAAGGTTTTTGTTGTCTTGGGCAAGTGCTAAGATAGGAATGCTCTGCTTCTTGTACTTAGGTGAAGAAGGGAAGGCTCCTGTAGCTGAGTGCTCATGAGGCCTGGGTAGAGTCCGCCATTAAGTGCGCGAACCCCTGCAGCTAAGTGCGCAGGGTAAAAGAGTCTGAATATTGAACATCAATAAAGACTGATTTTTGAGAATTACTGTGCATTTTTGTCAACTCTGTTTATGTTATATTATGTCACTTAATGATATGTTTTATGAAAGAATGAATGAATGCTATATGAAATTATTGGATATGTTTATCAATACATGATTTTAAGTTGTTATCTTGTTTCGTGAAGATAATATTTAATTCTGCTATGTTTTATGACGAATTGGATAAATTTGCGCGAACTCAGAGCTAGGGTTGTTTATTGATGTGCCAAAATAGATAAATCATTTGGTTAACGTCTGCAAAGACTAATAGTAGACCTTTGAGAAGGTTTAGAAGCCATTTTAACATATATACAACGACGAGCCCTAGAAGGATATTGATCTGCGCGAAGGAAGATCCGAACTTTCAGAGCCTAAGAACCGTTTATCACGTCTTTGGATGCAAAAACCTGGTTCTAACATCCCCCAATACTTCTTCAGGTGAGACCGCATCCTGCGTTATGAAGGTTGTTGCTAAAAGGGCCAACAGTTAGGGTTTTAACATAGTTACTGATCAAACGAGAATTATTACCTCAAAACGGGTACTTGAGCCCAAAAATCCCAAAAAAACATGAAAAAACACCTTGAAATCGAAAAGTGTTGATGCCAGAATAAAGTTTTTTTTTAGAGTAAATTTTCAATATTTTTTAAAAATAACAGTAAAAAACAATAAAAGCCATTTTGTTTGGTGCAAAAAACACCTTGAAATCGAAAAGTGTTGATGCCGAAATAATGTTTTCTTTTTCAGGGTATATTTTCAACACCTTTTATTAATGACGTTAAAAACAAAATATTACGACTTTGAAAAACTTTAAATTTCCAATAATTTTCAAGCATAACATTAACGATAAAATATCATGTTTTTGAAAACCCTTAAAATTCCAAAGATTTTTAAACATGACATTAAATTTAAAATATCACTTCTTTGAAAAACCTTAAAATTCCAACAATTTTCAAGCATGGTGCTGAGAAAAAATATTTATAATTGTTTTCAGCCATAACATTAAAGATAAAATATCACGACTTAGAAAAACATTAAAAATCTTGACAATTTTTCAACCATGGAATTAAAACCAAAGATTATGACTACAAAACAATCTTAAATTTTCAAAATATTTTAAGCATGACATTATGGAAAAAATTTATGATTAAAAAAACATAAAAAATGAACACTTGAATGAAATAGTTATTATACCAAGAGTAATTTTTTTTAAAAGCTAAATGTATAGCGATTTTGAAATCTTAGCCTAAGGCAACTTGATACATTGCAAAAAAAAAAAAAAATCAACTATCAAATTGACATGCAGTGTAGGTGAGCTCAACCCCTTATAATGAAAACTTAAAGACCAACGATGAAATTAACGCATTGTGGGGCAAACTCGATTCATTATAAGAAAAAATTTAAAATCAACTATCAAATTGCACATAATAAAAATAAAAAATAAATTGTAAAAATGAGAAATTTAAATAAAAATAAAAATAAAAAAAATAAAAAAAAATAAAAAAATTTAAAAAATAAACAAATATATATATATATATATATATATATATATATATATATATGGAAATATAAATAAAAATTTAAAAAAACCATTTTTTTAAGTTATAAAAAAAAAAATTAAAATTCATTTAAAAAAATGTTAAATAATTATCAAAAAATAAAATAAAAACAAAAAAATTCAAAACAAGTAAAAAAATAAATTTAAATTTAAACTTAAAAAAATAAAAATAAAAATAAAAAAGAAATTATTTTTTTTAATTATATTTTAAAATTAAAATATTAAAGAAATTTAAAATTTTAAAAATAAATTAAATTTAAAAATAAAAAAAAAATTAATTAATTATAAAAATTCAAATATAAAAAAATAAAAAAAAATAAAAAGTAAAAAAATCAAAACAAACAAAAATAACTTAAATTAAAATTAAAAAAGAAAACAATTAAAAATAAATAAATAAAAAACATATAAAATACCCCGACTACGTCCCACACCCAGCCCCCACTCCACCCTCACCCCCAACCGCTCTCCCTGGCCCCCACGCCACCCTCGGCCATCCCTCTCCCTCCAGTCCCCTCTCCCCTCACCGACCGCACCCTCGATGCTCCCCCTCCCTCCCCTCCCCTATCCCCTACCCCACTCGGCCCCAGCCCCACCCCATTCCCTCATCCCCCTCCGCTCCCCCTCACACCCTTACTACCCTCCCCTTCCTGCCAAGAGGTGGGAGGCCAATTCTAGAAATCAGCCTGCGGCCTCCTAGCCATTGGTTGGGGGCTCGGGTGGGGAGGGGAGGGCGTTAAGGGGGTGAGTGTGAGTAGAGGGGGGCGAGGGAGGGGGTTGGGGTAGTGACCGGCTGGGGGAGGGTAGAGGAGACGGGAGGGGAGGGTGTGGGTCGAGGGTGGATGAGAGAGAGGAGAGGAGGGAGAGGGTGAGTGAGAGAGGGGCGAGGGGAGGGTCGAGAGTGGGGAGGCGAGGGAAGGGGGGAGAGGGGACGAGGGTGAGGGTCGGGAGAGGGGAGAGGTCGGGGGCGGGTGAGAGGGGTGGGAGAATGTTCTTTTAATTTTTTTAATTGTTTTATTTTTATTTATTTTTATATTGTTTTTTTGAAGATAAAAAATTTAATTGTTTAGTTTAAATTATCTTTTTTAATATCTTTTTTTTAATTGTTTATTTTTTTTTTTTTTTTTTTTTTTTTTTAATCGTTTTTATTTTTTTAATTTTTTTATTTATTGTATTTTTTAATTGTTTTTTTTTTAATTGATTTCTTTTCTAAATTGTTTTTATTTTAGAGTTTAGGCTTCGGTGATCCATATCAAGTTTACAAAAGATTTTTCGGCGAAGATCACATCAAACATCATTTGTCGACGCGTTTTGAACCAACTAGTGTGGTTCAACTTGTCCTAACAATGAACCACACTGGTTGGTTCGAAACACGTCAACAAATGATGTTTCATGTGATCTTCGCCGAAAAATCTTTTGTAAACTTGTTTTTATTTTTTAATTGTTTTGAATTTATTTTTTTTTTAATTTTGTTTTATAATTTTTATAATTTAATTTTGTTTTATTTTTTTATGTTATTTCTTTATTTTTATAATTTTAATTTTAAGAAAATAATTCTTAAATTTTTATTTTATTTTACTTTTAATTTTTAATTTTGTTTATTTAAATTAATTAATTAAGTATTTTTTATTTTTTATTTTAATTATTTTTTTTTAATTTAATTTTTTTTCTAAACTTTTTTTTATTTTATTTATTTATTTTAAGTTTTTTTTTATATAATGGAGATGTTTGGGAATCAAGGTTGGGGGGAAAGGCAGCTGCTGCTGCGCGCGCGTCTGAACCCGCGATCGAGCCTCGGCCTGGGAACGCCTGAACGAGCTTCAACATGGATCCTCCGGATCCACCCGGTGGGGATCCGGAGCTGCAAAGAGCCTTCTCCAATCTGGTAAAGTCACTCCCTCCGCAAAGACCTAGACCAACAGCAACAAAGTTTGTGAAGAAGCTTGATGTATTACAGGAAGTCCAACTGCCTCCTACCATTCCGCGCATGCCAGCGATTTCCCTAGCAGAGAAAGGGTTAATCGGGCAATTTACAGGACTGTGGCCATCAACCAGAACAGTGCAAAGATGGGTCGAGCGAAACTGGTCGGAAAAGATCCAGGGTAAAATATCCATCAGATTCTGTGGTCGAGGATATTTTACTTTTCATTTTGAAACCAAAGAGGATAAAGATCTAATATTCAGAAATGGGCCTTACTTTATGGACTCCAGGGGTCTCTATCTCAATCAATGGACTCCGGATTTTGATCCAGAACTTGATATACCAAATGCGGTTCCAGTTTGGGTTAGACTGCCTCATCTTCCCCTTCACTGCTGGGGGGACGATTCGGTTAAAGCAATAGGAAATGCGGTTCGGAAATACATAGATCGCAGTGAACCTAAAGACAACATGCAGGCGTGTGCGCGGATTTGTGTTGAAGTCGATTTGGGTTGAGGACTGCCGGAAGCGATCAAACTGAAAGTTGATGACTGGTGCCATATTCAGCAGTTGGATTATGAGCAGATACCCTTCAAATGCAAGGTATGCCACGAATATGGACACTTTGCAAATAGATGCACTAAAATAGTCAATGTAGATTCTGATGAGCAGGATGGGCAATGGGAAACTGTAAAAAGGAAAAAATCATCTCCTCCCCTCAAATCTATGGATCCTGAGGCCCCTGGTCCTTCCCATCAGCATCCTTCCCATCAGCAACCCTCCTCCTCCCAGCAACCTCCCCTTCAGAATCCTTCCTCACCTCCTCGGATTCTCGATCCTCCTATCCCTCCATCCTCTAATCCCTACACGATCCTCTCTGAGGCAGATTCCGGGCCTGTTTTCCCTTCCACAGATCCACCTCTCCATATTTCTCCTCCTCACATCACTCAGCCCTCTCCTGATCCCCCTTCTTCTAGGATTACCAGGAGCTCTTCAAAGGAACATGGAGCGCCCAGTGATGTCCCTAAAAAGCATGGGCCTGGCAGGAAATCGGCCAAGCAACAGAGGGAGGAAAATGCTGAGAAAGACATAGCCATGGGTTCCCAGACTTCAATAGAGTCCTTCATTCTTGGAAACTTGGAAAAAGAAAATAGTAACAAAGGCAATGAGAGGCGAGCACCTCTCCATGTAACCAGTAAATCATGATGAAAATACTATCTTGGAATAGTAGGGGATTAGGGCACCCCTCCAAGCTAGTTGCCCTCAAGGATTTAATACATAGTGAAAACCTTGAAATTGTTCTTATCCAAGAAACAAAGCAAGATCAGTCAGAAATTAGTAGAGTAATAAGCCAGCAAAAGTATTTCAATGGATGTGCAAGTGAAGCAAGAGGAGCCTCAGGCGGCATACTAACTATGTGGGATAGCAATAAATGGATCTGTGACTCCACCAGAGTTCACCAGAACTGGATTCGAGTCAAACTAGAAAGCAAAACTGGTGGCTCAAAAGTAACAGTTTACAACATATATGCTCCGAATCAGTACAGAGAGAAAGAAGTGCGTTGGAACACATTGGAAGCAAGTATAGAAGAAGAGCAGAACAATAACCTCATTATAGCAGGAGACTTAAATCTGGTGATGCACGCTAACGAAAAAAGAGGAGGAAATTTCACCCCTGATCCATTCAGAAGTCGACTTGAGACCATCATGCAGGAGCAAGACCTCGTTGATATCAGGCCCAAAAACCATAGGTACACCTGGAGTAACAAAAGAATTGGTGCCGGCAATATCATGGAACGTCTTGATAGGTTCCTTATAAGTATAGCATATCTGTCCACCTTCACTACAGGCCATTCTAATATTCTCAATGTTTCTGCCTCTGATCACTACCCAATAACGCTTACTCTTCATAGTCAATGTCAGCTAGGACCCATACCCTTCAAATACTGCTCCATTTGGAATCGTTCCCCAGCAACAAAAGATGTGGTGCGGCAGGCTTGGATTCAACATGTAGAAGGTTCGCCAACTTATATTTGGGAGACAAAATTGAAGAGAGTAAGACAGGCTCTAAAAAATTGGGCAAAGAACAATTACCAAGAGCCCGAGGTGAACAAAAAGAAAATTAAGCAAGATCTAGAGGAAGTGCAGCAAAGAATTGAAGCTCTTGGGCTATCCCAGCAAGCTAAAGAGCAAGAAACTAGATTATACTCTCAGCTGAGTCAAACTATAAGGGATGAAGAAACAAAATGGAGACTGAAATCAAGGCAACTCTGGTTGCAAGAGGGAGACAAAAACACATCTTATTTCCACAAGCAGGCCACGGTTCGAAAGGCCAGAAATACAGTGAGCACAATAATGGATAATGAAGGGAACAGTTACAACACTCAGGATTCTATAAAGGAAGCAGCCACCAAACACTTTAATAGCCTTCTGACTGAGGATAAAGATGAGGAGGATTATTCAAGCATGTTGCAGCACCTATCTAAAGGAGTCACACAAGAAATGAACAACAGTCTCAGAAAAGAAGTAGAAGAAGAAGAAATCCAAGCAGCAATTTGGAGCTTACACCCAGATAAAGCTCCAGGACCTGATGGGTTTCCAATCAACTTTTATAGAGAATATTGGCAGATGATCAAAAAAGATCTCTTAAAGATGATTCGTTGAGTTCTAAAAAAAGGCAAAATGGGGGGATTTACCAACTCCACCTATCTAGCCTTAATCCCAAAAGAGAATAGACCTTCCACTTTTTCAAGATTTAGGCCAATATCTTTATGCAACTCAGCATATAAAATAATTTCAAAAATTCTAGCATCGAGGCTCAAGCCACACCTCCCATCCCTGATCTCAGAAAACCAAGGGGGCTTTCTCCCTAATAGGCACATCACTGACTCTATCCTACTCGTGCAAGAGGCCATCCACTCAAGCTTAAGCAGAAAAGAGAAAGGGTTTGTCCTAAAGCTGGATCTTGCCAATGCTTTTGATAGGGTAAGGCATTCCTTCCTATTTGTTGTTCTTCATAAAATGGGATTTGACCCCTCCTTCATCACAATGATCAAAGCTTGTATAACGGATCCTTGGATCTCCCCTTTGATTAATGGGAGACCGTGTGCTGCATTCCAATCTTCTCGTGGCCTTAGACAAGGCTGCCCCTTATCTCCTTACTTGTTTATCCTTATGGCTGAATCATTTAGTCAAACCTTGGATTACAACCGGAGAATAGGTCTAATAACTGGCATCAAGATTGAACAAGGAACAAAGAACATCAATCACTCTCAATTTGCAGATGATACTCTCTTAATAGGAGGAGCTTCCATCACTATAGCAAGGCGCTTTAAGAAGATTTTAGACCAATTCATGGATTACTCAGGTGGGAAGGTCAATCAGATAAAAAGTTGTATATATGGTTGGAATACACCAAATCACACCATCCATAACATTGCAAGTATATTTGGAGTCTCCTGCAAACTAGTCTGGAATCATTTCTCCTATTTAGGGATGCCAGTAAGTATGGGACCGTTGAAAGCTGATACCTGGAACGAAATTCTTGACAAAATAAAGAGAAAAATCCAGCAATGGGGCACTATGTGGCTGAATCCAGCAGGACGACTAGTTCTTCTAAAATCAGGTATAGCTTCTCTTCCCATATATCGTTTCTCCTTATATCAAGCTCCTGTTGTTTTCCATCAGAAAATGGAAAGAGCCCTCAGGCATTTTCTTTGGCAAGGAGGGAAAACGGATTAAAAAAAATTCAATCTTGTAAGCTGGAAGAACATCATTCAATCTCAGGAAAAAGGAGGATTAGGCATCAGATCACCAAAATTGCTAAAATTAGCACTTGGAGCTAAAATAGTATGGAGGATGATCACAAGGCCTACAGCGTGGTGGAAGAAGGTTTTAGAAGCAAAATACCTGAACTACACAAGGCATCAACTCCTGGAGACTAATATACCCAACAGAGATAGTACAAAAATTTGGCAACTCTGCAAGAAGGCCATTACCTTTATGTCTCAGAATATCTCAAAGGTCCCAGGAGGGGGGAGCAGCATCAACTTCTCGACAGACAGAATTTTAGGGCAGCATCCCATTGGAACAAAAATGGAGGCAATCCCTGCCATAAACTGGCTCAATGGCAAAGGAATAATGCACTTGGCTCAAATATCACAATGGGACAATCACTCCCAAGCATGGACAGGTTGGAAATTCTCGGATCATCCCAGGGAGTTAGACACTAGCCTCACTGTCCTAAAGAATCTCCTACACAGCAAAGCTCCGATCCAAGAAGGCAAGCATGATGGATATCATTGGGACCCAACTGGAACCCAATACATGGTTAAAGCTGGACACCAATTTCTATGTGATAGCAACTTCCATCAGGAAATATGGAACCAATGGAAACTTGTATGGAGAGCAGAAGCACCCCCCAAAGTCAAATTTTTCATTTGGCTGCTCTTGAAAGGAAAAACACTAACAGCGGAAAATTTAAAGAAAAGAGGCATAATGGGGCCATCCAGATGCCCAAACTGCTGTAGATCAGAGGAAACAATCCAGCACCTGTTTATAGAATGTCCGGTGGCTGATGAATGTTGGAGAAAGATGGCCTCAATAGGGGAAGCTTCCTGGGAGCCTCAGGCAACTATTGCAGAAACGATTCACAAATGGAGGAAGAACTGTCCATGGAAAGAGAAAAGGAGTAAATTGGCGCAAAGGGTATGGAACACCATTCCTCTAACCCTTTTATGGCGCATTTGGTTGGCAAGAAATGGAAAGGTCTTCCAGGAGAAAGGCTGCAACACCAGGATAATGTGTCACAAGGCAAAAATGTTAGCGGTGGAGACAGTCACAAACCACACCAAAGGCAAGATTGAGGCAACAAATTATAGCATGGAAGAGAGAAACTTGATCAGCTATGTTTTAGAGAATATTGCTAGCGCTCAGGAAACAAACCAAGGAAGGACACAAATGAAAGAAACAAATAGCACATGGAAACTGAGGTTAAAGGATGAGGAATTTTCGAATTGGCTGAGAAATTGTAACAGGTTCTACTTATTTTTTGATGGTGCTTCTAAATCGAACCCGGGCTAAGCCGGTGCAGGGGGTCTAATTTGCAACGCAAAGGGAGAGAGCATACTTCACTTCGAATGGGGGCTAGGAGAGATCTCCAACAACAGGGCAGAGGGATTAGCATTGTATCAGGGCCTCACACAGCTGCTAAAGTTAGGGATAAGAAAGGCAGTGGTGTTTGGGGACTCAGTAATAATTATCAGGCTTATGGCGCAGAGACAGAGCACGCCGAATATCCTCCTCTAGCAGATAAACCACCGGAATCAGATCCTCCATGCTTCAATAGAAGAGGTCGAATACTATCACATCCTACGTGGATTGAACAAGGAGGCTGATAAGCATGCCAATAGGGCATGCGAGCGCTCCAAGGGCAGCCTAAGTTGTAATAACACTGTCTCTCTTCAACCTTTACCATGAACCTACAACATTTAGTCAACAGCAGGTGTACCCCAGCTGACAGAATCAATGACATCAGACAAGTAATCAGTGCCGATGATAGAGCAGGTAAGGTAGGCAGGATTTGGATCAGAAATGAGATCAGAATATCGACTCAACGCATGGGAATCAAGAGAAATCTAGGAGAAAATCGTCCTTGCAGAAGGATCCCATTTGCGGTTCAAGATATGCATTTGACCATTCCGTGGATTACTGTGAGACATAGATGGGCATCTTCCCGCCCTCACAGCATACAAATGGACTCTATTTATACCCCAGGTGGCAGAACTCCTCAATACATTAAGAAAGCTAGTTTCTACAGGCAACAGGTTATTATCGTTCCCGTCCATCTCCAATCAGCCCGAGGTAGATGTTATAGCGCTCAGCAGAATCATAATAACCCTGCGAGATTTGTGGTTGCAGCCTGCTGTAAGCAAAGAGCTCAGAGGTCCCGCGTTAAAGAGGCCGACAACGCAGACAGGGAATATTCAGTGATAATGGACCGCTTAGAAGATTGCTTCCACTGCAGAGACCTTCAGGCAGAGGTCGAGGAGTTGAGAGCACAACAGCGTGCACTGGAGGACCAAGTCCGAAGTTTGGAAACGCGAATGGAAGATCAGTACAGAATTCTCAATGAGAAGTATCGGGCAGAGATCAATCTGTTCCTGCACAGAGTCAATTCCCTACATGAGCAGTTCAGCAACTTGGCCAACCGGTGCAGCCACGCAGAAGAATCGATAGTAGTCCTCAAGTTCATGATGGACAAAAAGCTCAAGGAAACCCCTTCTTCCTCCAGTGCAAAACAGAATGAGCCAGACCCATACCCAGAAGAGTCCACAGCTAGGAAGATCAGCCATATAGAGATAGATTAAATATGTTTTGTAGCTGTAAATTTTGGTGTTTGCAATATGTAAGGATTTACAGTAGTATAAGAAGCCTTAGAGGCGGGAATACTAGAACAAGGATCAAGGAAGGGACCTTTTTTGTAATTCCTTGGATCCACGATGTTCAGGAAACATTGTATGTATGGCGAACTGCCTCTCTTTTTTTTCAGATCATAATATAGCAACCGAAATTTGTCTAAAACAAATTTTTTTTTTTTGTAATGAGGTTTTTTTTTTTTTTTTTTGACTTAAAAAAAGTGTTTTTAGATTTTTGTCGTGTGGATGAATTTGTTTTTCTTTAAATTATATACTTATTTATTTATTTATTGTTTTTTTTCATTAGTTTTTTATTCAATTTTTTTTTTTTTTTAAGGTTTTTTGTTTTTTTGTTTTTTTTTTTTTTCCTTTTTTTATATATCTTTTTGTCATGTTTTTTTTTATTTTTATTTCTATGTTTTATTACTAACATGCTTTATGTTTTATGTTTTTTTAATTTTTTTGTCTTTTTGTCTTTTTTTTTTTAATAATGTTTTTTATTTTTGTTATGTTTTTTATTTTTATTTTTATATAATTTTATGTTTTATTGTTTTTTTTTTACGTTTTTATAGGTTTTTTTGTTTTTCTTTTTTTATATACTTTTTTTGTATTTGATTTTTTTTTTCATGTTTTTTTTTTTTTGTTTACTAACGTGAAAATCACCAACACTTAAAAAAAAATCATCCACACTTAATTATATTCTGATCTTATATGGTCCTTTATACAACTTAATTAACTTTTATTTATTAATTAACATACAATTTTTAATAATACTTTTAAATAAAATTATTTTATATATTACTTTATATATTTTATTTAGGCATTTAACTTATTCATTTATTATAAGGTCATTTATTTAACTAATTTTCCTTTTAAATTATTAATTAACTTATAATTTTTAATAATTATTTCTCAAACCAAATACCCTCAATAATAATTTATTTATTAAACTAATATAATAATTTTGACCTTGGTCCTAGAGTCAAACTAGCCGTTAGGCAAGATAGCTGTTGGAGGCTCCGCTCAGACTATTTAACATGATGAGCTAGATCTGTTTCTTCAACTTGTCCTGATGATGAACCACACTAGTTGGTTCGAAATGCGTCGAAAAATGGTATTCCATGTGATTTTCGCCGAAGAATCTTTCTCTAAGGAGTTAGTTGTTCGTGATGTTGATTTCTCGGTAATTGCGGGTCAGTTGTATAAAATGGGTTCGGATGAGATATTGTGAAGATATGTTTTGGAGTTTGAACGTGCGAGTATCCTAGATGAAGCCCACGGGGAAGTGGCAGGAGGTCACTATGCAGGGAAAGAGACTGCGCATAATATTTTGCATGTTGGCTTATGGTGGACAACGTTACACAAGGATTCTAAGGCATATTGTAAGGCATGCGATGCTTGCCAAAGGATGGGGAAACCTTCGTGAAGGGATGAATTGCCTTTAAATCCCCAAGTTTTGTTGCAGGTATTTGAGAAATAGGTCATTGAATTTATTGGTCCCATACAACCGCCAGGAAAGAAGATGGGCACACGATACATTATTACTACAACAAAATATTTAACTAGATGGGCGAAAGCGCAGCCAGTGAGGGATTGTACAAGAGCCAGTGAGGGATTGTGAGCTAGTTGCATAACAGGAACATATCATTAAAACTTGTTAACGTACCATCCCTAATACGTGAAATATAATTTAATGACATGTCAGTGGGTCTAGATTCTCTCACAAATCGACTTATTCGTAATGTCGCATGATAGTTTTCATGTTAGTTTTGCGATTTGTGAGATTGCAATCCGACGGATGCGAACATGTTTTGATATAACAGTTAATTCGTTAGTCGTGTCAGTTGTCATATCGCAATATGTAAAGGAAGGTTGAACATGTTTTATTGCTTTGTTGCGATGCGAAAAGTCTGACATGATTTGATCGGAAAGGGATATTCCAATATTCTGCGCATATCGCAAATCAGTGATGTTTCAAATGGTAATGTTAAGTGTTGCACACATGACTTTACGAAATGTGAAATGCGATTCACTATGTAGCGGGGCTCTTGGATTTTTGTTTAGATTTTAATTAATTTTAAATAAAATTATTTTCTAAAGGGTCCCCATTCGTTATCTAAAGGATTTTACCACATGGGGGTTATTGTACAACACAACAATGTGTTATGCCTTGAAGCTAGCCTTGGTTTGACAAATTAAGTTTTGAAGGAGTTCAATTAAATTGTAATTCTGTCACCCAACAATATATATCCATATCTTTTTTTAAAAACTTGCAGGTGTGGATAAGCATTTGAAGAGCTTGAATCTTGAGGAGAAGGCCCTAAGGTTTTGATAAGTGTTGATCAGAGAATAAAAATGTTTTACTTTAGTTATTTTATTTTTCAATTTGAACATAGTCTGTATAAAATAGTCTTTTAACAATGGTTTTCTTATTTTGAGTTTGTAAAATGGTTTCTTTAGGAAAAATTATTGTAATAAATAGGCCTATGGTCTATGGGGTTCTTGCTTCCTTCCAGTATCGACAAAATCCATATGGAGCCAAATGTTATCACATTTTTTACTCTTCAAATTATTTTTTGAAAAAACGCTAACAACAAGGTTGTCAGTGATAAATTTATAATAAATAGGGAAAAACACTGATAATGGGAATATCAACGTTATTGTTGTTTTAAAAATTTTAAAAATTTGTTGACAATGGGCTTGTTAGCATTATCGTGAGTTTGAAAATAGAAGCAGGAAATTGCACAGATAATCAAGGTATCAAAGATAAATGACGAAAATTCAAAATTTGTTTTATATTGCAGACACCATCCATGTCAGAGATAGGGAAATCATTTAGCAAACATGTGTTGATGACTCGGATGACTGAGGTTACATGATCTGCTGATGGTTATCGCCGCCGAGAGATAATACGTGTAAGATTCATGATCACTAGTGAGATTTTTTGTAGATTTTATGTTAGTTCGTTATTATAACATACTCTACCATGTCTTGTGATTTTTTACCCAATTCGGTAACATTCGTTAACCCAACTCTTGATTGATTTTATTCCTTACGCCTCATGAGTGTAAGTTGTTAGTCTTCCTTGAAGATCAAATGATCGAATCGCAAGCCCAGATCTTGTGTTCTCACTTAGCAGTGGAAAATATGGGAAGAAGTGGGAAACCGAACAGGAGTGAACCCAAGGATCCTGATTTGCTTGAAATATCCAACATTGGTTTCAGGAAGTAGGATGGGAAGAATTTTTCAGTAGGTGTAGTGATTTCCATGATGAAGTTGCCAAAGAATTTGAACAAGGATTTGACGACTAACAGGTGGTGATAGGAGGAATTACCTTTTAGGTAATAGAGGAATTTATTGGTGATGTTATAGGTATTCCTACAGATGGGGATAAATCCTTCAGAAGCCATGTCTTAGCTGGAGTTGATGTGCCCTTCTTTTTGAAATACAAATTTAAAGGAGCTAACTAGAGAGAAGGAGTGAATAGCTCGTGGTTAAAATATGAATGGAATTGTTTTCTGTGAATCACACAGTCCTATTTCACCTGTGAGGGACACTACAACCAAGTCAACTTATACCACTTTAGATTCTTGGCACATATTGTAGTTTAGTTAAGAATTAACACCCCTTATTTTCTATTGGAGAGTTTAAAACACATGTCTACTAGAGTCCAAGCTAGGATGGATGTATCATCTCATTTCATATACCACAAGAGCCTGATAAAATTATTAATTGAAAGTCAATTAAGAAGGGTTGGGAGAAATTGGGAGCACTTTTTGTTTTGGGGAGGGTTTCAACCTCAACTTGCAAAATCAAAGAGAGGTAGAAAAAAGGGTAGTAAGAAGAAAACTAGTCAAACAAAAAACCTTGAAGCATAAACTTCCTCTCATAGGACCTCCTTTGTACAGAAAAGGAGTCATAAAAAGACTAAAACAACCCCTCCTCTGGTTCCTCAGTTACCTAGGGTTTACACCAGGGAAAGGGATAGGCTTAAGAAAAAGTAAGAGACCCCTCCTCCTACTGAAAACCTCCTAGCAGACAGTCAACTAACCGAGAGAGCTAAGGATAAAATAATTGGATCTGAAGCTGGATAGACCTTAATTGAGAAGGAGCCCACCTTACCTGAAATGTTTAAAGGTGGGAAGAAACCTCACACCAAGCCCTAGAACGAGCTAAGATTAAACATAAAATTAAAGCAGAACCCTGAACTAGCCAAGGAGGTCATAGATGTGGATAAGACTCCTTTGAAGGACATGATCATAAATAAGGAGAAGGATACCAGCTCCAAAAGGCCAAAGAAAGTGAAAGATTCAAAGAAGGTAGCTAATATGGAGAATCGAAGGAGTAAAAGACAGAGGATGGCCAATGTAGATATTTTGTTAGAGGTAGCTAGTGCCATAAGCTAAGATGATGTTTGTTTTTTTAGTTTTGATCTCTCAGTGTGATTCGTTGGATAAAAAATATGCTCAAAAATGAAAGTTGTTGGAATGGTTCAAAAATGGAACGACTGGATAGAGATCGTCATTCTAAATCTGGCACAACTTGTTTTGTGAAAAACGGATGTCGTATGCTCCCAGAAACAAGTTCTGATCGATTTTGGAAATAACTAAAATTTTAAAAGGCAATGTGTAGGGCTGCCTAGTTAGTAGTCTGTACATATAACCGGGCCTGCTGACTAGGTAGGGTGACTAGACTTCAGGGGCCAATAGTAGCTTGACACTTGGCAAGTTTTCATTGGTGTTGACTAGGTCGATTTTGATTGGGTTTGAGGTTAGTGATGTGGACCAACCACGGGCTGCCACGTGGCCCAGCCAGAGGTTGCCACGTGGCACCTTAGTGGCAACAAAAATTTGTTTAAGGTTGAATTGAGCCTCCCTGGAGTTGAACACACGACCTCATATAAACCAACCGTGACCTCCACCAACGAGGCACAAGTATTAGTTGTTATAATGTAGGTGCAAAACCATATTTGAATGGTATGTTTGGCTCATTTTGGGAGGGGATTGGGCTTGGGCCTAGCCCTTGGCCACCCTAGCACCATGAGACCATGGGCGGGGGCCTAGGGGCTAGAACCTAGCCTGGCTCATGTAGCGTTATCAACAACGTAACTACCATGGCTAACCATGCCATGTGAACCCGTGGTCCCACCGTTGCAAACCGTAACTGTTGAACCATGACAAGGTTCGAAGCCGAAACCACCAACAAACCACCAATTTAACCTTTCACATGTGACTAGCCTGACAGACGGTTAGTTGAGACTGCCAGCAGAGGAGGCCAGTCCCAGGCCCTATGGACCCCACGTGGCCAGGTGCACATCTGCCAAACTGGGGGTTTAGAGGCCATTTTAATGGTCCTACAAATTTGCCCCTTGAGTGGGAATCGTGCGAGGTTTAGAGGGAAGTTTCCGCATTTAGGGTGCCTGTGCTAGGTTTGGGCTGAATTGTGGAGAGTTTAGCAACATAATTTTGGAAAAAGACGAAAGAGGCATAAATTTCTCATTTTTTGGTCTTTTTGGGAGCAGAAAGAGGCTAGACTGAGGCTTTTGATAGCTCTAAAGATGTTGGAATAGGTTTTGAAGCCATTTGAGCACTGCAACTCATTGTAATCACCATTTTTGAACATAATGAAAGAGGGCCAACCATTGGAAGCTAGACTAGGAGACGTAGCCCACAAGGGGTGAACTACTTCATCACTTGTTGTTTTGTGGTCACTGTTATGGATTTATTCTCTACTATTTTATGTAATTTATGAGTTAAATTCATGTTTAAATATGTGTTTATGAATTTAACATAAGAACCTCAAAACTCAAATTTAATCACCTGCAATTTACATCATCCTCAAACACATACATATACAGATAACACTGTCAAAATGAAATTTTGATCTATAGACTGACAACACAGTTATCAACGTTTTTCACTAGAAAAATTAAAAGGGAACTAATAGTTTCATTGTTAGCACATTTTTGACAAGTAGATAGATAAAATCGCTGATAGTTGGCCCGTCAGTGAAATTGGAATTTTCCGGTTTGAAAAATATAGCAACAAGACTACCATCGCTATCAAAATAGAAAGCTTGAAAGAAGGAATCGTTCAAAAGAGCACGTTTTTTAAGGAGTGACATAACACGAATTCCAACAAATAAGGCAACAGATTAATCACTATTTCTAAACCTATTTCTAGCCGCATTTGTAGTACATTGTTATATCTAGATGCAGGTAGGTTTGGAAGATTTTTCATATGCATGTATTTGATAAAATACACTCTTCTTTTTAGATTTTGAAATTAAGATATGCTAGAAACATGTTGTAAGTTGTAGTCCTTCCTATAAAGACATTTTCTGAAGAATGAGAAAGGGTTGGAAATTTTTGACAAAACTTTGATATATTTTGTATATAATTTAACATTAATATAAGCTATTGTGATTGGTGTTATTTGTTCAAAAATTTAGAGATTGCTCTGTGATGGTTTACCAGTTTGTATTCTAGTATTTTTAATCTCTTTTGTTTCATAATATTTTCCCATATGTATTCTACATTTTGGAATTCAAGTTTGTAAAGCTTAACTATGTTTTTGAGCTCAGTTTACCATTTTCAAACTGTTATATGTTTTCCATTTAAATATCTTAAACATAATTCATTAATTTCTCTGTTTTTAGTATTTGTCTCTATTTTCTTCTACCATCGCTAATTGATAATTTTTCTAATAAAGTTGTTGCTACCTTGTATTTTGCTCATATAACCTGTAAGTAGTAACTCGTTGTCAAATAGACTCCATGCCCAATGGTTTTTTCTTTCCTTTTGCATACCAACATTGCTTAAATCCAATCAAATATAGTCAATGTGTTGAGTACATAACTAAATAGATTTTACCGAGTTATAGAAGGGAACCCCCTTCGAATTAAAAGGGCTAGCTTTTAGTTCAAAAGGTTGGTTAGAGGGTTACCTTAGATTTTTTCCTACAGCCAGGGTTTTCTCTAAGTGATAACACTCACCTTGAGTTATTTCTCACCATTATTTATGTAAGAGTAAAATTGTAAGTGAGTAAACATCTTAATTTATTAGTTCTTGCGAAAGAAAAGCTATAGCATTTGATTTTCCTATTAACCATTGTTAATTGAACACTGACCAATGCAAGTTATAATGTTTTATGTAATTTTTTCTAGAACATAATTTCTAACTTCAATGGCAGGAACTAAGCTGCTCTGCAATACTTATTTTAAGTTAATTGTTAATTTTGTAATCAATACATTAACATATAATCAAAATTTAACCTCTTCCTCTTATGTGTTCCCTTCCCCTGCTTTGGGGGTATGCTAGTTATTTATACAATGAAAAAATGATATAAAAAATATAATATTTTTTCTTTTTTAAAGTAAACTTGTATTACCTTCAAAATGGTGATTACATATGAAAATTACATAGTACAATGTAGTGTTTCTGCTAGGAGACCAGACCATAGCTAAAATTGAATTCTAAGAAACCTTGATAAGAAACATACAAAACATAACATGATGAAATTGTAATAGACCTATTCTATAGTGTTGACCTATCTAAGTGAAGACAAAAACAATGCCATAAATGAGATAAAAAACATGTTCCTGTATTCAATCAAGAAAGGGGGTTAGAATCCATGTTGCTACTAGAATTGGACTAGCTTGGTCAGTTGGGGGTCATGGTGTCCCTGGAGGTATCCCAAGTTTTTTTTAATTATAGATAGAAGACAGTCCATCATGTAAATATGATGATCATAATATTGAGATGGCCATGCATATGATCCATGGTCTATTCCATTTCACATCTAGCTTCCAAACTATTCATGGGTGTTTTTCCCAGAATGATTTATAGTTTCTAATAGAGGTTAATGGTCTACATATGTTGGTTGGTTATGCTCCACGATTAACCTATGTTAGGGATCCAAGCTTCCCAATCAGCTCTGGCAGTTGCATCAGAGAGGGTAGTTGGTTGGGTAGCTGCAACCCTCTCTAGTTGGCTCAATTCTTGTTGTATCTACATAGGAATTTTATCACGGTATATAACTGAAGATCCTCTTGCTAGGCCCGTAGATTAGAGTTTCCTCTACCAACTCGGGCTTCAATTTATGTAATTATCTGTCGCGATCTGCCCCTCTCCCATGCCATGATGGAAATCTAGTTAGTGTCCTTGGTTGTCTATGTTGAAGTCTTTAGAAAAGGATGATTGATGATGACTACTATAGCAATTTGGATGTTGTGGCCCTCATGGCAGTTGATTCCCGCTCCCCCACCATGAAGTATAGTTTTGTGCTCTATATTTGGTTGTTCACCCCTCACAAAGCAGCCTGAGGCCACCATAAGAGATGTAGTTTACCACCTATAACTATTATTTGACCAATAATCCAAGACATGACCTTATTGAAACCATAATATTGGGTAGTAGGTAATGAGCCTCATTTCCCTAGAAAAGGCCATGATATTAACTCCTAGTCTGCCAAAGGTGAGAGAGTCGAGTCTGAAACAAAGCCACCTTAGAGTATTGGTGTGATTTTCAGCACCTACCTGCACCACCTAAAATTCTCCCTAATTTCCCTTTTCTTTCCCTATGTTATCGCTCACCCAGTTGAAGAATTAATCCATAGTAGTATGGGGACTCAATTTACCCAAAGTCATCTTGATAAAGAAGTTGAAACTCCAAATAAAATTCCTGGAAAGTTTGTTGTAGTTAGAAAAACATAGGAGAACCCATCGTGGCGAGTATTGTTACCTAGGTGCCCCACACAATTTAATCGCCTAGAGTTCTTGATATCGCTACATCAGACCCTGGTCAAGAATTCATCACCTTACTGAGTTTGGAACTGTGGACACTCCAAATTCTTAACTAGTTGCCCTCTAGAAGTTGTTCCAGATATAGAACTGTATGAAACACAAATTGTCTACCTCCAATAGACTTCCTGACCTTTCCAAAGCTCTCTTATCACTTGAGGGGACTTACATTGCCGATTGGAAAGGCCACAAACTTGGCTCTTCCTCATCACAACTTCTAGATTTATCATATGCCTGGATTGAGTAGCTCCAAAGTCAAGAACTTGTGTGAGGTTGATTGATTTTCTCCATGCTCCATAATTACTATTTCTGCCCTGTTCATTATTCTTGACATGCATTGCTGGCCCACAGGCTCTTAGCTAGTGCATTAATTGACTCATAGCACATTTCAAGTTGATTTTCGCCATCATGATGGTACGCAAGATCCTTAAACCATCCACCTCCATTAAAGATGGCATGCTCAATACCTTAAATTTCATTTTTTCCCATGTCAGTCCATTAGAATGAATCTAAAATGAGATCTTGTTATCAACTCTCATTCCTAGGAGTCATTTAAGTTTCTGTATCCACAACCTATAGGGGTCATGTTGCCATGACCCTCTGCCTAATTGGTCAAGTGAAACAGTGACATCCTATCCCCTGATGTGTTCTCTATCACCCCATTTAAAAAATAAAAAATAATAATTAATTAAATAATTTTAAATAATAGTTAATTAAATAAATTTTTTGGTTTTTCGAAATTGTAATTTTATTTTCTTAAATATGCACAATTTTAATGATTTATGAATTTTTTTAAACATTAAAAATAATTTTATGTGTAAAAACAAAATTAAAAATCATTTTAATAAATTTTAATATAAAAAATATAATCAAAACTTACCTCATTAATTTGTTATATAATATGAAAATTATTAAATATTAAAAATGAATATACAATTAAATTAATATTATAAATAATAAGAACATACAATAACTAAATTTATATAAGCATCCAAATCAACATAGGTCTCCTAGATGTCTAACGCGACCTCTAGTGACCCATTTAATACTTGCTGGTGTCCAGTCAGATCTCTTATAGTAAAAATCACAAGGAATTAAAATATTAGTGTCTATTTAAAATATAAAATAGATACTAATATACGATACATGAAATTCCATGACAAGTACTTTATCTTTTCACCTAGGTGGAAAAACCTATCAACTCAGGTGTCAAAACCAACAGTGAGGACAGCCATCTCTGGCTGCTATCCGCGAATGTCAGTTTGACTCATCACAGATAGATAGGAAAACCACGCCACCTGAAATAACCCGCTGGTGGTCCGTAAGGGAGCAGGCTCATCACTCCTGCCAGATGCCTCTGGGTCTTGAACCGTTAACCTGTTTCCTTACGTCCGAGGAAGACGAGCTCTTAGCCAAGCAGAAGCAGTTTTACGGCATACTCCAGGCCGGATGACAAGTACTTTATCTTGGATGCCAGGGAAAGTAGAATTTTATAAGAAAATAATATTAAAAAAAATAAAAAAGAAGATGTTTCAATTTAAATATTAATAATAAAAGTTATTAAAAAAATAAAAAATTGAATGAAGGGATTTTAGAAATTCAATAGATATTACTTTAAATAAAGAATGAAATAATTAATATTTAAAAAAAAGGAGATAAAAGTATAATTTATATTAATTTTATTAATAAAAATTATAAAATATTATATTAAAATTAGTTTATTTAATAATTAGTTTATTATTTTGATAATGATTTTTTTTTAAAATTAGTAATGGGTTTGCATGTTTAAAAGGAGGAAGAGTAAATCCTTATAGGTTTAAGCATATTTAGTATATATAAATTCTTAAAAAAATTAATTATATAAATGTGTGAAGGAAAAAAAATTAATTATATAAATTTGTGAAGAAAACCAAAGGTAATATATTTAAAATAATTTAAAATATAACTTTTATATTTGTTTATTAATAAAAGTCTATTTGTTTTGTATTGATGGTTTGTTTTATATTGATGGTGAATGAATTTATTATTAATGTATTTTATAAGAAAAGTTTATTACTTTAAATTTTCTAATAAGTTAATAAATTAATAAAAATTATATAAAATTAAAAATAAAATTATTTTATTGAATAAGTTTTTTTAATGATGATATTTTATTGTTATTATATTTGTGGTTCACGTTTTCTTTTGACTCGGTATTAGTTTATCTTTGACCAAATATTTATGATTCTTATCTATAGTTTAATATTAGGAATTTAATTTTTATTAATTTTTATTATTATTGAAATTTATTTATTTTTAAGTTGATTGGCTAAGGTCTTATTATGATTTGTTTAGTAGCTTCCATTTCTATTAGTTACTAATTTTTTATTTTAAATTTTATTTCCTTTTTATTTAACTCGATTTTTTTTTTCTATTATTTCTATTTTCATGAATTATAATTTTTTCACATATTTTCAACTTAAAGTGACTTATTATTATATTAAAAACATATTTTAATATATATATATATATGTGTGTGTGTGTATTTTAATATAAACAATATTAATTAATCATATTTTTTTATTTTTGGTGATGACATTAACAATACAATATTTTATTAGTTATTTTATTTTTGTGTTTGTTATCTTTGAATTTTTTTTTTCTATTATTTCTATTTTCATGAATTATATTTTTTTCACAATATTTTCAACTTAAAGTGACTTATTATTATATTAAAGACATATATGTTTTTTTTTTTTTCTGGGTAAAAGTAACTTCTATATTAAGCAGGAAAAGTATTTACATAAATTACATCAACGGAGGGGGTCAAGGCCACCCTCAAACTGAGACAGCTGGGACAAACTAACAGACCTTTGAGACAGCATTACAAAAATTGTCCAGATGTGCACCTTGGACAACATTATAGTTCACAAAAACCGACTCTATTACCTTGCTAACTCGAACTTTTAACAAGCTGCCACTATAGGGCCAAGAACAGGAACTGAGCGAGATTGAGGAGTTGACCAACATAGACAATAGCAAAAAAACAAAAATGCAGAAACCTGGAGAAACGCCTTCGAGCAAACTCAGGAAGGGTGACTGGGCGAAGTTGGCGGTTGCCTTTGCATCGAGCTGGGCGGATCGAGCCATTTGACGGACTCCTCATCCACCTGAAGATGCCCCTCCAAACCCTGAGGAGCGAAAACCGGTTTCGCATTCCCAATTTGGACACAGTTTATTGATGGCTGAATCTCTTGCATTGATTCATCACAAATTGAGCTCGCCTGGTTCTGAGCCTGCTGAGGCTGGTCGACATGTTCCGTGGGTGCCTGCAGACGGGGCAACCTATGCACTCTTCCTTGCATATCCCCCAGTAGAATTTCGTTGCTTTGGAGACTGTCAAAAGCAGGGGAGGGCCATGAGGGGTTGATAGGAGGCGCCTCTGAAAGATACACAGTGAAATTGACCATAACATCCGACTGAAGGATCCCTCTGGGTATGCGGAGGCGGAAAGACTGATAGGAATCTCGCATTAGCAGAAATTCCTCCTCAGAGCTGGAAGAGGAGGGAGAAATGGCAGCCATAGGTGCTATCGGGTGTGGTTCCTCCCTTTCTATCTCATAGCGAACCCCTGAACGCCCACCACGGCAAGGCACGCCCCTACGACGCATCACTGGTTCCAACCTGAGCGCCTTGAGACGCTGCTCAATATTCTGGAGATAATGTTGCAGGGCAGTAGTTTGCCTGTTGCCCACTGCAAACAACATTCCTTTACCGACATTCTGTGCGATGTTGGTATATAACCAAAACTTCGCCCTCACCAGATGCTGCGTACCTGACTCCATTACATCAGATCTCCTCGAGACCGGAGCAGGTTTGCTCGACATCAATGCGACCTCAACCGTGCTCTGTCCTCCCTTAATTTCGTTTGCCTGGAGCATTGAACGATTTTTAATCGCCATCGCAGTCTCGTACCTGCTCGCTGCCTTGGCTTTGAGACAGGTATAGAGGCGCGGGAGAGCCTTAATGGCCATCTGCCATTCATGCTTGATGGACACCCGCATCCGGGGATATTAAAGACATATATTAATAAATATATATATATATAACACTCATAAATATGTATTTTAATATAAACAATATTAATTAATCATATTTTTTATTTTATTTTTGGTGATGACATTTAACAATACAATATTTTATTAGTTGTTTTATTTTTGTGATGAAATTTTTGTGTTTGTTATTTTTTTGTTTTATTAAGCTATATTTAAGCTAAGTGACAGGTACTAGCTACTATGTATCTCTTGTTTTTTAATTGATAATAAATTTGCATATTTTAAATAAAAAAAACATAAATCTTAAAAGACATTTCACACACATTTAAAATGTAATTAATATGAATTTATAAAGAAAATAACATAATTATATGAATTTATGAAAGAAACAATATAAGAATAAGTTCTTATAATAAGAAGCCAAAGATATATATATATATAAACAAACTAACAATGAGAAAATCACTTTGGTTTGGTTTTCTCTTAGTAGGAGCATATAACATAATAATGTTCTTTAAAATATATATTATTAAATATGTAATAGATAGACATCATCACAAGTATTCTTAAAAAAAAAATGAATTCATGATGTTTTTATTTATACACATAATACATAGGGATAGAAAAGATATATGGAATAATATAATTAGTTAGAGAAGAGTAATAGTGCATAGAGCTTTTAAAATGTGATTTGATTTTTATTTTTATCTTTTATGTTTATTAGTGCACTGAGTGCATTGTTTTTTATTTTTGCATAGCATTCAAATGAAAAATAGAGATATTGATATTTATAGTGACGTTAATATATCATTATGAAAGTCAAGTTTTTTCATCCAATTTTTATAATGTCAATGGTTGTTATGGATAGCTATAATCGAGAAATAAATAATAATCTATACGAGTTGCATATAGATAAAAATAATAGGCAAATGGACAACAAAAGCATTCAATATAAACAAAATTTAATTTAAGAAAAATATCTATAAAAACTATTATTCAAAAAAACATTATTAAAAATTGTTCTTCGTTATAAAAAATAATAATTCAAATAAACATGTATACAAATTATTGGTGTAAATAATTTAAAATTTACTAGAAATAAATACATTTGAAAGTATAATTTGGGAGTGTGGTCTTTTGTCTATTAATCGCATAGATATATCCTTCCAAAGCATTTGAAAAATTGATGATCATGGAAGATACCAAACATAATGTTTTCCATTAATACTTCAAACCTATAACACATAATTTTAATATATTATTCATAGACAGTGTGTAATGAATATTCTATTAATTATCCATAAACTATCTTGAAAACTTCTCTTAACTTCAAACAACATATAATGATAATTCACTTTGGAAATTCCCTTCCCTACCTCAAGGTATGCTAGTTTATAGTAATTAAATTGAAACTGCATTCTTCTTTCAGGTGAAAGAATCTTTCAAATTCTCATCATGTGTCTGATGTTAATTAAGAACTACAACCTATTGGCACATGGAAAATTATTGTAATGTTTCTGAATGAAATTGTTGTTAGCATCATCACCCTCACCTGCCACTAAATCTAAATTTCTCAATAAGTAGTGGCTTTTAAGTTTCTTTACGTTATTGGTTCAAACACTAACATAGTTTGGTTTGAATCATTTTCCTCAAAAAATAGTTTGCAAAATCCCATTTACCTTTGGACCCTTTGCATGACATTGGCTAGATATTTTACTACAACAATGGTATTAGCAAGCCATACTTCTCTCAAATTCTCTACAAACAAGGATCAAAATGGCTTTACTACCACCCTGTGATGGATATAAGGGATTCTAATCAGTGGCATGCATCTCAAGATATTGTGTTCTTCATTTTAATTCCTAAAACTCAGTACTCAAATATCCACTACCAGATCATCATAAGTGAAGAATAATTGGAAACATTGTGTTAAAGATTAGGCATTGTAAAATTTTCATTGTTCCTTACTAAGTAAAACCCTAGTTCCCTAGATCATTGAATATAAAATTTTATGGGCAATGGAATCACAGGAGATGGGTGCCCCTAACTAAAAATCAATGTCAAGTGGCTAATGAATTTAAAGATTTGTGAATTGAATCCATAACTAGAATTGTATGGTGAGTTAAAACTTGATTTCTAAAGCCATTTAGGGACACATTGAGTCTATAGTCATAAAACCCAAATCAAGCATCACAGTTGGGTTCCAAAAGTTCTCAATAGTGTGCTTGACCAAGGCCCATGTGAGCATTCTATCAAAAATTACTTTAGGTATGGTTTTGAATGATCGACCCCTTTGTGGAAAATTTACAGTATTCCTTAATATGAAAACCCTTGGTTCTAGAGATTATAGATTAAAACAATTTCTAACAAATGAAACCATAGGAGAGGGGTGCCCCTCATTGTGACTTGGTTTTATGAATCTAATGTAATTGAGAGTTTTCTCATCTACTTCATAGCCATACTTTTATGGTGAGTAGGAACTTCGTTCTTGAAACATTTAAAAGCAAATTAGGAATTTGGATTGGGGGAATAAATGTTGGAAAATGTGTGCTCATTGATATCAATACGAGGAGTGTAGTTAGATCAATGTAGAATATATTGGATCACACAATCCTAGGGGGAACACATTTAATGAGTTATCGTTGATGCTACTTGAGAAGAACAGAGGTCCAAGGTTGAGTAGTAAAGAATCAAGGTCATGTGGTAGAGGAGAAGTGAAGGTGTGATTAGAGAAAAGCAAGAAGAGTGTAGAACAACTTGGATTAGTGGACTAAGGATCAACAGAACTTGGATGAGATCGATGACCCTTCTTCATTTCAGGGGGTGCCAACTTGCTTAATTCTTAAATGTAAAGGGGATTTGCATTAATGTAAGGTAGTCAAATTGTTGAAGGTATGTGACACTCAATGGAAGGAACCCCCTCCCCATTCTTGTCAAAACCACCATCAACCCCCCTCCCCAAAACTACTTAATGTGATATGAAATTAGTTTAGGGTTATGTGGCACTGGTGGGGCTATATGTGATAGGTTAACTGTTAATTGTTGGACCTAAAATTTACCATCAAGTGCTACTTTGTCTATCAAATGATTAGAACATAAGATAGTTTTCAATTTATCAAAGAAGAAGGTTAATGGATTTTCCCGAGACCCAATTTGGCTAGTCTCTACTCAAGCCCTCAGTCATTGAGTGCTTAAACATTAGAATGTAAGGGATAAAATCCCTGGGCCCCGTAAAATGTTGGATGTGAAAATATGCAATATTTAGTGATCCAGGTGGATATTGGTGGCCACACTCCCATACACTTGGACCCCCAACACTGTCTCTTTCAGTTTTTCAGTTTCCTTAATTGTAGCACAGTTTACTATTTTTGGCAGTTTTTCTAGTCGTGAACTTCCGGAGCCATTTTGAGGCCCTAAACGACATTTTTAGGTAAAACGGAGAGACCCAAAAAGTCCCTAATAAGGTAATTAATTTGTTTTTGGCCTAATCTTCGAGATCTTCGAAAGGAGGTATTATGATAGCCAAACGGAGATTGTATGCCAAAGCTACGACCCTGAGAAATTGATGTACCAATATACCCAAACGAGGCCCACAATTTTGGTGCTTCATCTCCTAGGGTTAGGTTTCCATATGTTTAGGGTTTTCCATGGTTTCTCAATAATAAAGAGGCCTTGGAGCCTCATTGTAACACAATTCAGAGGCATGTAGCCACCACATCTCTTCTTAGAGATAAGTTACCATCACCCCATCTAGTCTTATTTCCATTATGTTTGTAAGCATATTTCAGTATTCGATATTTATGAAATGAAGTGTTATTTCTGTTGCATATTTGTATTTGTGGTTATATCTGTAATTTGTTGCATTCCTGTTTAAATTCGGATTAGTTATCATATTTTTTTGATACTTGAGATGGTTGGCTCCTAGTCACAAAGTGCTACGATATAGTGCCTAAGGTCTAAAAGCCCCATTGGGGCCCTAAAACATCAGGTATGCAAAAATCACAAGATTTACTCTAAAGGATGATGCTCAAGATATGCTAGCTAGATAGGGATAAAGTAATGGTGCGGTATGTGATAAAGTAGTGATGTGGCAGGTGGAGCATGTGACATGGTATTAAAGGATGCATGTCACCCAAATTTAGCATTTTCAAATGACCAACTATGTGAAGGTGAGTGACACATGCCATGTGTTAGGAAATCCATGTGGAAGAGGACATGCTAACATTAGCCACATGTCAAACTATGATTACTTGTTGGAAGAATAAGGTGGTAAGTTAATTGAGCCCTAGAGCTCTGGAATCCCATAATAGTTTTTCACTATCAGATCACCTAATTGCTTGGGATCCATCATTTAACAAGCCTGGGAGATCTAATAAATTTCCAAAAACCGATGGGAAGTTTGGCATTATCAGCCCCTCAAAGCCCTGGAATCCCATGGTGGCATTATGAAAATGATACTTTGATTTATCGATTTCCTAATAATGTTTTCCTATAGTCACAAGGTTTGGTCACAAAGGGATGACAAATATCACATTAAGCAACCCCTAGCCCCTCAAATCCTAGAGTAGTTTTTTACAAGAGTGTTTGAGTGGTCTGAAAGGCGAAGAACCCAATATAGTAAGTCCTTGGTCATAGAGCATGGTTATAAGAATTTGTTGAATTATCAACTAGGTGTTGAATGACATACATGCAAGCATTTTATATTTATTGTTTGGTAGTCCAATATTTGTCAATTGACGATCCTAGGAAAAAAAAGATGGTTGAATCCTAATAGAACAATTTCCATGATAGGTCTAAAGAGAATTTGTTTTATCAAGCTTGCTCAATTTTAAAGGTTTCTTGGATATTCCTTGAATTCCCAGGGATTTATTGAATTTTAGGTTAAGTTACATTTGGTGGTCCTAACATGGAGCTCAATAAAATACAAAGAGTGTTTGCACAACAAGCCATTGAATTATGTTGAATTAAAAGGAAGAATATATAAATTGAGTTAGCAAGAGAGGTGATTGAAGTGTGAAAGCGTGAAGTTGATGAGTAAGTGATATGAGGTGCATTACAATGAGTATCTACATAGGAAGAAGTTAGTAGTTTACGATGAAGTGAAAAATTGATGTGTAGTGCGAGAGCAATCTATAATGAAGTGTGAGAGTGATGAATAGAGCAAGAATAGTCCACAATGATGAGAAGAGTGAGAATGGTCCATAGTGAAGTGTGATAGTGGTGAGCTAGTGAAGTTTCTAGAGCAAAGTTGATGTTGATGAGGTAGCACAACCAAACTGAAAATTCATAGAGTAGACTAGAGAAAATTAGATTATAGATTAGAGAGGAGAGGGGATTTGTGTCTGTTATATGTTGGTGCCTACAAAAGAACAGAGGGAATCAGTGTATCCTATAAGTTGTTGCTTACAAAGTAGAAGAGGGGATTGGTTTCTCCTATAGGTTGGTTCCTAAAAATAAACATAGGGGATTAGTGTCTCTTGTAGGTTTGTGCCTACAAAGTAGTAGAAGGGATTGGTGTCTCATGTATGTTTGTGCCTACAATGAAGTAGAGGGGATTGGTGTCTCTAGTAGGTTGGTGCCTACAAAGCACTAGAGGGGATTGTTGTCTCTTGCAATTTGGTTCCTAAAATGCAATAGAGGGGGTTGATGTCTCTTGTAGGTTTGTGCCTACAAATTGATGTAAAAGTAGGTTGATACCTACAAGATATTTTATATAAAGATTTTTTTTGGTTTTCTCCCATAAGGGTTTTCACAATTATATTTTGTTACTTGTTCAGTTTATGAGATTGATTTTTTATGATATTTAATTGGTTTTAAATGAATAAAATTTGTCATTATAATTATTCACCCCCCATTCTCAGTATAATTTTGAATCCAATAATTTATATTAGAGTAGGTTCCTTTAGAAGCAATCTAGCCACTAGAAGGAAGATATAAAAGGGAGCATGGATATTCATAAAGGTTCAATAAAAGTCCCCATGTTTGATGGAATATATTATGCCTTATAAAAGATAGGGATGAGGATATATCTAATATATATTAGTTCTGATGCTTGGAAACCTATAGTGGATGAAAGGAAGGATGATGAACATAATGCATAAGCCACAAATCCCATCTTGAGTGGCCTATCATAATCAAAGTCTAATAACATGATTAATCGTAAAACAACAAAATAAATATGGGATAAGAGAAAAAGCACTATGAAGGAGTTGACATTGAAGAAATGAAATATAAGGAAAACTTAAAGATGGATATTTCATATGAAATGAGAACAAATGTAAACTTTGAATGAAAAAGTTCTAAAAGGTTCAAAAGAAAAACGAAAACCTCAAATGTTGTGATAGTTCCAACATTGAAGTAGATCTAAAAGAAGTGCAATCCATGAAAATAATATTTGGAAAACAAATATAAGATACCATCCAAATGTTTTAATTGTGTTAAAGTAGGTCATTATGTTTTTAAATGTCCAAAATTGGAGGATGAAGAATATGGTAGCTCATAAGAAGAGACTGATGAATATGGATCTAACAGTGATAAAAAAATACAACAAGAAACATATATCAAGATTCCTACTCATGACAATGGAAACTCAGTATATTGATGAATAAAATAAAGAAAACCAAAAAGAGGTATCATATTTAGAGAAATAAATTTGTATATGGGTAGGTATCTTTTAAGCGAGAACTTATCAATGCATTAGAAATAGTAAGACAATAAAAATCAAGAGGAGTTATTGCAAAAATATGAGAAAAGAAAAGAATCATGATCTTGTTGAATAAATAGTATCTCTCATGAAGTTATGACTAAAAGAGGAAAAGAGAAGAGAAGAAATGTCGCTAAGCTAGCTCAAAGAAAAGGAAGGGCATTGTGAGAAACTAGAAGCTGAGATTATTTCCTTGGGAAGGGATTTAGACATATACAATCATTAGATAAATCAAAGTTTGAAGTTTGGAAATAATTATGAAATATTTGATGATATACTCAATTCCCAGAGATCTCATTTTATTAAAACATGTCTTGGTTATCTGAAAATTTGAAGGGAGAATCTAGCTCAATGACACCAGAAAAGAAATGCAAAGAACCTAGAGGTTGTGCTAATGTACTCAAAGGATCCAACAACAATGCAAGTAGAGTTAGAAATGAAGACAAGGATCAACAATGACATGACTCCTTCATTAAAAAGAAAGATGGTGAGTACCAACAATATTTTATTTTCAAAATAAAGAAAGAAACATTCGGAAAGGAAGTGACAATGAGTAGAAAGTCGAGAATGGATTTAGAAGATCAATTCCTCTAAGAAGGTCTTTTACATCAAAATATCAAATTTTTTTTGATGGCCATTTATTTTCATGTAATCTTTTAGGTCATAAGGAAATATATTGTAGAGCATATGTAAGAAATGACTATATGAGGAATATAAATAGGGGATCGTATGAGATCCCATAGAATGGTTGTGGAAGTAGAAATCCTATAAGTTTTAATGATAATGTTGTCAAAATAACAATTTATTTTCCCCCTTATTAAGTCATGTTGAATGTTTCAAGTGTAATAATTTTGGGCACAAAGACCATGATTATAGAAGCAGTACATTGAGGCATCTAAACCAAAGGATAGAAGAAGATATTGTTATAAATGGAAATCAATGAACAATGGAATGGAGAAGGAATCAAGAGAAGAAGAATTTGCTCTAGATTGATGTGTTCAAAACAAATAAATATAATGGTATATAGACAATGGATGTTCAAGTGATATTATAGGAAGTCAGAAGAGGTAGTATCATCCTTGGAAATAATGACTTAGGAAGGATAATTGGAAAATGCATAGTCAATCTTGATGAAGGAAGGAAAATAAAAACCAGAATGTTCTACTGGTTGAAGGTTTAAAGAACAATATACTAAGTGTAATTCAAAGATGTAATTAGGGGTATGATCTCACATTCCATTATAAAGGATGTGAAATAAGAAAAGAAAATTCAGGAATATTAATAGCAAATTCAATCAAGTCTCCAAACAATGTATATTCCCTCAATGAGATTAAGAGAAAGAAAAACTCCACTATGGGAGTGATTTCTCTTGTATCTCATTACTAACAAATAAGTGAGAGACTACAACTTCTAAGACCACATTACGAAGATGGGAACTTTAGAATATCAACTACAAGAGAAGAATGATGAAATTGAAAGGTTGTGGGATATGAATCGACAACTAATGATGAGTTAAATGAAATAAACGATGTATTTCAATTAACCATTGATCAAGGTGGCTTACAGAAGCTCAAAAATTAAAGTTCTTGTATTTCTTCAAAACTAGGACTAGAATGAATAACTCGTCTTCATGATTCCCATGACACAAACAACACTCAAATCCGACTTTGTATGCAGAAGTTATTGGAAGTCAAATTTCAAGTCAAAGGGAGTAGTGCTTTTGTCACTAGTTAAATTTGGAGGCTTGCTAAATTTGGCGGTCTTGCTAAATCCGGAAAAATCTAATAAATTTGGTGGTCACTAACCAAGAGACAATTTGGATCTTATCATTGACCAGAACTATTTAATTTTTTGCCTGTTTAAATTTTCCAACAACACCTAAAAATTTGACGGTTAGTTTTTTGTTGGGCCCAAATAAAAAAAAAAAGTATTAAAAAAATATACAAGTGGGATGACAGGTGGTCAAACCTCGCCACTCCCGCACACCATATATATATATATGTATGGCCCAAACCCCATCCTCTTACAACAACCACACCATAATTGGAGGTCAGAAGGATTCGAACCTGCATCGTTCAGGGCTGACCCACCAACCGATAACCTCATAAATAACAAAACCAACCACCGATAGAAGAAAAACTTACCATTTTTCAAATAAAATGGGTGGGCCATGGGTTGAACCCAAGCCACCCCAAACCATTTACCTTAATTAACAGTCATCACACCATTACACTAGTTGTGTGGGCTTTGTGGAATCCACCCACCATGAGTTAAGAAACTCAATTTTTCCATTCGACCTACTAGGCAGAGGTGAAACATTGAGCGCGAAATAGAGACCAAAGGGTTCCACCTTAGGCATGTATTTCAAGTTGGAAAGCTATTATATGAGAATATTACATATTCCAAGGGAATATTCTTGCAATAGAATCTTGAGGAATCTTTAAGATTCCTAGTGGCTGAATTTTGACAGTGTCAGAAATATGCCAAGTTTATACTCATCTAAACTAAACTTTCACTAGGAGTTTGATGGTACAAGCTATTTCTTCATTTCAGTAGCCAATTTTCCACCCATCTCTAGAAGAGAATCTTGTAAGGAATCTAAAAGATTCTCATGGAGCCTAGATTTGACCATGACAGAAAGAGGTCATGTTTATACTCAAATTTCATGATTTTTCAATAGGAATTTGATGGTGTAGATGGTTTTCTGATTTAAGCAATGAATTATTAGACCATCCCCATACTTGGATGTATAAGGTGCATTTTTTTCATGTATCCTTTTCTATTTTACTACTGGTAAATTAAGAGGCCTCCCCACTTTGAGCAAGGCTCGAAGACGTAGTCCACACTAGACAAACTCTATTATCATGTTTTACGTGTAACTAGTCTTTATGGTTTCCTTTGATTATCCTCTTATTTAAAGTGTATGCACATGTGGTTTTCATGCTCTTTTCACATGAAATTTTGAACACATCAATGAAATAAAATATCCTGTATCAAGTTTGGTATCA